>JAYDZK010000268.1:2935980-2960747 GCA_034509185.1 Euphonia xanthogaster
TTTAATATAATATAGATCATAAAATAATAAATTAGCCTTCTAAGAACATGGAGTCAGATTCATCATTTCCTTCCTGCTATGGGGGACCCTGAAAATCCCACACCAGCCTGTTTGGGAGGCAGAGCAGCTGCAGCCTCAGAGCCACTTCAGGCACAGTTTGTTCAGCAAGCACTGGCACTCTGCCCTCATCTCCCATCTCCCAAAAGGAGCATAAAATCTGGGTTTTTTTCAAGGAGGTGGAATCACAATAAACATAACGTGATGATGAGGGACGTGCCAACAGAGCCTTCTGGGCTGAGGTTGGACACTGAAAAATGAGGTGCACTAGAAGTTCATAAAGGAACTTTAATGGAGACAGTAGGGGGAAAAAAAGGGTACTTCATTTTCTCTGGCTTGCTGAGTCCTCAGCAGCAGAGGTTTCTGTACCAGAGAAGTGTTTGGTACCAAAGTGATGCCTTAGGATTTTAACTTTTATATTTTCCCTCTATTTGTAACCCTGCAGTTCTTTAGTGCATAACTCCAAACTCCACACACAGTGTGAGCTGCTGCTTTCCCATTTTGGGCAGACACAGCAATTCCTCTCCAGGCCTGGCAGTCAAGGACACCTCACTGCCTCAGGCCCCAGAGATGGAAACAAAAGTGAGCTGGGGGAGCAAACTTGGGGTACATGGCTTCATTACCTGAAGCTGGAATGGGAAGATTAACCAAATTGGAAGATGGACCCAACTTACAAAAGTGTGAAAACCCATGGGCCAAGATCCATTTTTGGGTGTAGCCCCTGGGGGGCTTTGTCTGCCCTAAATGTACCTGAAGGCCCCTCAATAAATAGAACTGCTTTTTAGTCCCTTAATTCTGTCTGGCTGAGCTCAGCACAGGCTCTTGGCCAGTGTGGCAGAGTGAAGGTGCCTGTCTGTGGTGTTTGTGAGGGTCCCCAGGACCAGGTGAGAGATGACAATCTGACTCCTAGTTCTCAGAAGGCTGATTTATATTATGTTATGTTATGTTATGTTATGTTATGTTATGTTATGTTATGTTATGTTATGTTATGTTATATTATATTAATTATATTATATTATATTATAGAAATGCTATACTAAAACTATACTAAATTATAGAGAAAAGATACATCAGAAGGCTAGAAAAGAATGAACAATAAAAACTCTTGACTCAGAGTCTGACACAGCTGGGCTGTGACTGGCCATTAATTAAAAACAATTCACATGGAACCAATCAAGCATTCACCTGTTGGTAAACAATGTCCAAGCCACATTCCAAAGCAGCAAACACAGGAGCAGCAATCAGATAATTATTGTTTTCACTCCTCTCTGAGGCTTCTCAGCTTCCCGGGAGAAAATCCTGGGGAAAGAGGATTTTTCAGAAAATATCATGGTAACGACTGGAGAGTGAGAGGGGAGAGAGGAAATTGCCCAAGAACAGCTCAATCTGTCTGGAGGCCTGGGTGTCCATCTGGAGATGGTTCTTGCTCTGTTTCCCATGGAGGGATCTGGGTCACAGACACCTCAGGTCACCCCAAGGGAGGAACCTGGGCTGCAGGGGTGAGGTGAGGGTGGAGGTACAGCCCTGCAGAGCCTCAGCAGAGCAGCACATGGGCACTCCCAGCCTTCCTGAGAGGCTTTGAGGTCTGCAGGACAGGCCAAGTCTACCCACAGCACGTGAGATAAAGACCAGGCAGAAATGTTGACTTTCAGGTGCCTTTTCCAGACGTGTAATTTTCCTCTTTTCAACAAAAATGCCACGTAGGCACAATTTCCAAAGTAGCTGGCGTGGCCAAGGGCTGGGAGCAAGGGGAGGAACCAGAGATTTTGGCAGCTCTGACCACGTGGACTCAGCATCCAAACATGATGTACAAGATAGCAGATCTGTCTGCCCCCCAAAACTGCCTCCAAACCCCAAAAAGTGACTTGGAGTCAGTACAGGGGGGCTGGAAGCAAAAAAAGGTGCTGGGAGCTGCCATGAGCCACTCAACCTCCTGACTGATGCACAAAGTAGTTTCTGTCACAGCTGTCTGAACAATACATTTGCCAATTAAGTTAATTCAATCAAATCCCTCGTATCCAACAGAAAGGGCAGAGCAAATCCAGGTGAGGGAGAGAGAACAGAGCCAAAATTCCCCTCTATGTCACACAAAAGCAGAACAAAGGGTGTGTGTGTGTATAAATATTTATGAATAGTTGCTCTGTGTAACCAGAGCATAATTGACAACTCCAGAGCTGGTTCCTGGGACGTGTCCTCCCCACCTGGGAAGGGATGGAGTGACCTGGGGGACTCTGCTGAGGGCATCACTCCCACCTCAGTGGTTCAAACACAAAAAGGATGTCCTGGAGGCTTGTTGGCCCTGTGCTCAGGGATGTGATGCCATTCCCAGCTGAAGCAAATCCATGAGGAGATGCCAGTGTCCATCTCCAGCTTGGAGGGCAGCGGGGTGGTTGTGAGCAGGGGTGGCCCTCAGCACTCTTGAGTTCCTGTATTTTTCAGTGTTGAGGTTCTCCATGGGATAGATGAGTAATGGGATTCTTGACTCTCACAATTAAAGGGCAAATATCACATATATATATATATATATATGTTAGGAGAAGTTTTATAGATTTATAGTTGTGTTTTACCCCCTTGTGTTGTTATCAGGGGGTGACCTGGGTTTGGGACATTTGGGAAGGTTGGCTCGTTACTATGGCAACAGCTGACCTCCAAAAAAGATGTCAGGAAGAGATCTCCACCACTGGGCAGTGAAGAAGGAGTTGATGGACAGAACTTTGGGAGGGGCCAAAGGGTTAAAAGGCAAAACCTCCATTGTGTGGGTGAGCACATGGTGGGGAAAATCCTCTGCTCCCATGATATTCTCTCTATTCAGTCTTCTGTTGTATTTTTAATAAGATTTTAATAAACCTTTTAAATTTTTCGAAGTGAGTATCATTTCTCACATCCAGGTACCTCCAGGTGTGCTTTTAGGCCAGACATCCACACAGGGATGTGCCCATAAGGTGCAGCACAGGTTTCAACAGCCACTGCCAGATCCAAACACCAAAAGGAGTCCCAAAGGAAAGGATGGAGGCTGGTGGCAGGACTGGAATGTGCAGAATGTCAGAGCTGTGCCTGTCCTGGGGGGAATGTCCAATCCATTTGGAAACAGGGCACAGCCTGCTGCGATGGTGTCTTGGTTTGGAAAGCCAGGTGTCTGCTGAGGAAGGCAGGAGCCTCCCCTGAAATGGGGAAAATGAATCCCCCCTCCCTCCAAACTGATATAAATTTTAAATTAAGGGGCTCTTAGGCAACAAAAATTACAGGAGCAGGAAACAACAGTTCTTTAATAGGGAAGAATATAACAGGATAAAATAAACAATGCAGCAAACCAAACCAACACTGCCAGAGTCAGAACACTGCCTGACACCCTGTGGGTCAGGGTGCTGGCAGCAGTCCCATTGGAATTGTGGCTGCAGCCCTCCTGGAGTGCCAGGTGTGGTTCTGCTGGAGCAGGGATCCTGTAGAAAGGTGCAGTCTTCCTCTGAAGATCCAGTGGAAAAAGAGGCAGCTGCTCTTCTTCTGGGGAATCCAGTGGGAAGCCGTGGTGGTGTTTCAGAATCTCCAGATTATATCCAGGTAGGAATGCTCCTCCCTCTGGGCAGAGCATCTCCAATGGGATGCTATAGTTCTTATCAGCCATGCAGTGACATTCAACAGCTCGTTATCAGCAGTTGTCCCCTGCTGAGGGAGGAGTGATTGTGATCATTCAGGGAGAGAGAGATAAGGAGAATTGCCCACTTAACAAAAGACACCTGCCATGCAGATGGTAATAGAATACATCCCTCCTTGCAATCTGGAACAATCATTTTGCAGGGTTTTGCACACTGCTCCATCAATTGGAAAGGTAATTGTTCTACTTCATACCTTTTTAGGGGTTTTTTTGTCAAGATTCCCAGGGAGCTGTTGTTCTTTTTCTACTGAGGTTTACTGAATTTATAATAGCTAGAAATTCAATAGGGTTATGGAGGAGGAAATGGCACAGGTGTCTCTGCACATTGCTGGAGTGAGCACTTGTCTGAATCTTGAAAGCTTTTTCCCCAAAATGCTATCCTTTTCCCCAGATTTTATGTAAACTCAATACATTAAGTGGTAGCAGAGCAGATACTAATTTAAAAGAATGTGTATCATATGCCAAACTATTTTGTAGAGGGAAGAAAAATATATAAGCACTTTTTAATCTCTTAAACACCCCCACTTTGTTAGGGCTTAACATTGCCATGCACAACATTGACATGCATTGGCTGTAGGACTTCTTAGCATTAGATGGGAGTAAGGATGTCTTACTCTTTATCTCTATTACTGGGTCATTTGTTTTACACATTGTATTAAAAAAAATTAATGTAACATATTAAAAATACTGCTGACTTCCTTAAACACACAGAAGTTGACCCAAGGAAATGCTAACTGATAAGCTTCCTTAAGGCAGAAGCAAATTTTTGGGGCGCTCTGTTGTCGAAAAGGATTGCCTTGAAGAGAATAAAGAAGTGCATGTAATTTAAGTCCTAAAATTGCTGAGTTAGAAACACAACCTCTGTTGTGTTTTTAGCTAGTTTTGGGTGTGAGGCCAATGCTTTTCAGAACTTGCCTGGTAACTTCCTTGAAACTGTAAGATGCATTGTATTTGGCATTTAGGCTGACTGTGAAAAATGAATTTCCAAACTCAAAGGCATGAGTCCAAGGAAGATCACAGGAGCTGGGAATGGAATTGGAGTTGGGAATCTGACAGAAGTTAATTTGACTGTGGTTGTATTTAAAGGTCTTTTGAAATAATTTGGCTGCAGATTAATTTGCTCTTGAGAAAAATTACAAATTTGATGTCTAAAATATGTTACCCTTACTGAGAATCTTATTCAGCAGAAGGTTGTTCAATTGGTGGTGCAGTGATGATGCTGTGAGGATAGTCACTCTAAAACCAAACTCAAATTGCAACTTCCATTCCATTTCTACCTTAATTTGTAACTGAATATAACTTTGGTAATATAACATCATTAACCAAAGGAGCTGGTGTGATGTTGCTGTAGTTCCTCTGTTCTCACTGTTCAGCCTGATCTATTCCCACAAAGAATTCTGTTGCTGGTTTTCATTTCTTCTGCTAGATTCACGTCTTTGAGTTATGCCATGCTCTTACTACTCACCTTTATCTTGGATCACAGCATTGTCATACGCATTTTGTGCCTTTTTAAAAATTGAATCTCTAACAATGGGTTTCACTTACTAATTTTATCTTCTATTCTTCTAGATATAATAGTGTACAGTATCTGACTTGATTTAATGAAATAAAGATGGTTACCTGAAAGTAACTCTTCACTGGAAATGTCAAGGTATCATTTTCTATCTTTGGGCTTGGTAGCATTTGGTGCCTTTTTTTTTTTTTTTTTTTTTTTTTTGTTACATTAATGGCATTAATGTGTAAGAAAACCAGGCATTGACATTGTCCTTGGAAATTTTTGATTGCAATAGGATTATGGCTTTGAAGGATTAATACTTGTAAAATTAACACTGCTGTAATTGACATTTGCTATAATTTATGTGAGTGTCAGGAGAGTTTTCTCTTCTAAGCAGGACACAGCAGTTTCAGACAAACTTGAACCAGCCCCTGAATGAACTTCTGTCTATGCCAAGAATTTTGGATCTTCTCATTGGGTTGAACACCAAATTGTACCTACATCCTACCCGAGGGAGAAATCAAGGCTGATTTTGTAGTGCTGTTGTTTAGACTGCAGCCCAAGATCTGCCCCTTGTTCAGTTTGACAGACCTTGAGATATCAGTGGGATTTCAGTTGTCAAGCAACTAAAAGCTTTGCTTGTGGTTTTATCTTATTACTGATGCCCAGGTGCTTTGTCATCTAGACTAGTGTGTGTTTCATACCACAAAGGATTCTCTGTATCTAATATTTGACCTGAAACTGTTACTGAGGGGAGCTAATTAACTTTCAAATCTACTTCCTGCATGCATCCTACGATTCACAGTAGTTGCTCTCCTTGTCACATCATGGAACTTTAGCTGAGCTTAAGGGTGGTAAGAATCAAATTAATTAACAAAACTGTGGGGAATCTGAATATTTCTTTTTATTTCGGCATTAATCTCACTCTAAAGGTCTGTGCCAGTACCTGTAACTTATGGAGGCTGACTTACCAGTTTATCACCATTTTGCCCCCTAGCATGTGTGTCTCATCTAGAGGATAAAAAACAAATGATAGTTGTTTAGAAGAAAGATGACATAATTTCCGCGATGGGTTGTCAGTTAAAGGAGGCTTTTTAAAATCTGCTCTGTCAAGTGGGGAAAAGCAGGGGGTGAAAGAAAGATAAATCTTGCTTTCTCTTTCTCTTTAATAAATAAATTGTCTTAATTCCAGTTTGGAAATCTGAACAAATGATGGTGCAATCCCCATTTCCCATGGAAAATGAGAGGCTGGAGGTTTCCAGTCACTACTCTAGTGGTTTAGATGTTTGTTCTCAGTGCCAGAGTACCTGCTTTGGACTCCTGTCCTCAAAAAGTGAGGTGTGAACGTACACCTGCTTGAGTGGTCCAAGAGCATTTGGATGCAGTATTCAGGAGAGGGTTTCATTAGCCTCTTATTTTCCACAGTCTTGGAAGACAAACAGAAATCTGGGGTTCTGCCTGGTGTGAGAACTTCCCACCTTGATTCCAGGCGAGTGCCACAGCCAGCAGACACTGGAGTCGAATGAAATCCTGTCAACAGGAGAGGAGCCACTTTGGCTTGCCCTGAGATCCAGGGATTGCAACACTCGGCAGGCTTGTGCAAGGATTCATTCCAGTAACAGCTTGGGATGGGGCCAGCTGAGAGTTTGAGCCATGCTGCTACTGGGGAGTCCAAAACCACCACTGCCACATTTTTTGTTTTCTGGATTTGCCTGTGAAAAAGCATGTTTTTTTAAATTTATGCTGTGTTAGTGTATTCAATTCAAAGTCATCACCAGGGATGGTTTAACCAAAATTAGTTTTGAATGGATAATGTATTTGCTGAAGAGATTGTGCAGCTTTGATAGTTGGAATTTTCCAGTGATCATTAGGTAACATGTTTGTGTCAGTAGGGAGGTCTGTGCAGTGACTGAATGATCCAGTTTGTCTTTCTGGCACCGAGTTTTATCAGGTATTAGAAAATCAGTGCGTGTCACAGCAGTGGGGTGAAAGAGCAGCTCTGTGGATGAGCTTTGTAAGTTGTCTCTTGCTATTAAAAACTTGTCATGGATAAATAGAAAGATCCTTTTGTAAAGGGTACATCAGGTGTTCTTGACTTTCTAGCACTGCAGGAAACACTACAGAAAAGAATTTCCATGTTTAGTAGAAAAATGTCTGCCAGTACCTAAAATGGTAGATTTGCTATTTAACATTGCTAAGACCCAAAGTTTTGTAGTTCAAGACCAAATTTCTGATTTGTAAGCAAAAGTTGTCTGTGCATGCTGCCTTTCTACCAGAGAGTGATTTTGTTATTAAGCTACAGCGTGAACGCTGACAGGGTTCTTTGCCTTTGTTTATTAGCAGTGAGTTGTGGAAAATCAAATTAGGCACAATTCTGCTTCTGGATCATATGTTAATTTTGAAGTAAGTAGAAGTAAGTAGGCATAGAATAGTGACTTGGGTCAAGTTGTTATGAGTGATTTTAACCTGTCTTGCGAATTCCAAGCAAAATTCATGTAAAGGAAGCATGAAAGTTATGGGGTAGAGATTCCTAAGGTTTCTTACCAGACCAAAGTGAGTCCTCTGAGCAACAGAGGACTAATACAAATGTACTGTAATACAAAATTACAAATTATGTTTTCAGCACTTTTAATTGATTTGATTTGGCAATATATTTAGCAGTGTTTAATCCCAGGTACATTTTAACAAGAAAGATGTCAACTAGAGTGTCTGGGCAAACAACTTTTAACAAGTTCCTGGTTGCCATCAGTGTATTTGTTTCCAGACTAGGTTTCTTAGTCTGTTTCCCATCATGGTGTCCTGAGAGGACCTTGCTCTACCTTTTTTTTCCAAAGCTTTGGTATGTGTTCTTCTCACAATATGTATAAGTATTTCCATTCGAGTTAATCAATCAACACCAAATAACAAATGCTTTTACCATTAATGGGAGCACTGAGCACTGAGTGTGCGAGGAGGGCAGGACTGTGCATGTGAAGGCAGCACATGGAACAGGAGGAAGTGCTTTGGGGTATTACTGCTTGGTAATATCCCAGGCAGGTCCCATGTTGGATTGGTCTGGTTGCCTTTTGGGGTAGAGCCAGGTTAGGGGGTCATGAAATGTACTCTTGTTTTCCAGTTGAGTGTTTTGCCAGATAATGGAAGTGGGACCAGGGTGCTACTTAGAATATATATGGATGGGAAGAAGAGAAAAGAAGTCATTTAAAAAACATTCCACCTTGTTTCATTTATTGATCATTGTATTGATACCACAGCAATATCAATATCAATATCATGTTTCCAGCACATCCCACCTGGAGGTTTTCTGCAGCATTCCGTAGTTCAAACAGCACTTTCTGCTTTTCATGTAGCACGGGTCAGGTCTGGTGTATTTGCATATCTCTAATTAAAGTGTAAGGAGATGTGTAATTAGCTGGTAATGCTACCTGATAGTCACGTGGATCTGTCATTGTTGAAAGGCTGTGGCACACAGAGGAGCAGTGTCTGTCTGTAAGTGATGCTCCAGGCTGAAGGAACCTTGTCTGTCAGATTTTCAACTTTCTCTGTCTTTCAACTTCCGAGGCTGTCTCAGCTGAGCTGGAGAGCTTCAGATGAGTGGCAGTTGAAGTTGTGCTTTTTTTTTTTTTTTTTGTTACTTTGGGATGTGGCTTGTGAGTAAATGACAGGGGCACTGACATAGCCACCACCTCTGCAGCAGCTGCATCACAAGGTGTTTGCCCATTGCATGTGGCTGTCTGCCCTAGTCTGCTTCCTTGTTGATGGGGTAAAGGGCTGATGGGTTGAGCCAAGTAATGGATATATATGGATTATTCTACTCTTAAAAAGTAAAAAGAAGAAGTGTGAGTCAACCATAGAGGCATCATGTGTTTACTGTGCTAAGCATGACACATGGAGGCCAGGAGATGGCACGGGCTTGCTTAGAGCTCAGCGGGAGGATGGGTGCATGTCAGAATCACAGAACAAGCCAGAAAGGACCCACAGGAACCACTGAGTCCGGCTCCTGGCCCTGCCAAGGATATTCCCATACTGACACCATGTACTTGAGAGTATTGGCCAAACACTTCTCGCTGTGCCAGTGCTTGGTGCACTTCCCTGGGGAGCCTGTTCCAGTGCCCAGCCACCCTCTGGGTGAAGAACATTTTCCTGATATCCAACCTAAACCTGACACGACTCCAGGCCATTGCCTCTGGTCCTGCCACCTGTGACAGGGCAGAGATCAGTGCCCACCCCTCCTCTTCCCCTCAGAGGGAAGTTGTGGAATGTGATGAGGTTTCCCCTCAGTCTCCTCCAGGCTGACCAGACCCAGTGCCCTCAGCCACTGCTCACACGACTTCCCCTGGTGCCCCTTCACCATCCTGGTGGCCTCCTCTGCACATCCCAGCCCTGGGCTGTGACAGAGAGCTGTGGCAGAGGATCAGCCCCGTGCAGAGGGGCTGCTGCAGATGCTGTGATGTCATGCATACAGTGGGTTATTTTTCCAGACACATAATTATCTGCTCTTTTCTTTCAGCTGAGAGGCTCCCTTAGATATGGTTTGAATTAGCAGGCGTTCCAGCGTTTCTTTGACAGCAGCGAGGTGCAGGCTTGGAAGTAGCTAATTACATGTCCTTGGGATTAGAGGATTTGTATATGCAATTAAATTGCCTTTTAGCTCCCTCAGAGTTCAGCCTGTTTCCTTCAGTTTTGATTCATAAATGGACATCCCTGACAAAGCTTGTGTGCAGTTTTCTTAACCTAATTTATAGTTGGTTGCTCAGCATTGTTGGGGAACAATAGAAGAATGAATTGGTGTTCAGGCAGAGAATGTTTTATTTTTTGCCGTTGTTAGTGCAGCATTCAAACAAGTCCGTGTCATTTTATTTATAACCAAGTGTTTTGTTTAATTAAGTATTCTTTCAAAGAGGTAAGAGACCTAGTGATAAAGAGTATGGCTATTTTTAAAATTGTTTGAAGCTAACTTTTTTATTTAAGAAAATGTGATGTTGAACAAATTTCGTGTATATTGAGAACTTTTTTCTGGAGTTGAAGTATATAATACTTTGTCTTGGGGAAGAAAATCATGGGATTAGGCCAGATATTTTTACTATATGACATCCAATTTTAAAAAGTTACAGCAAGTATAGTGGGTTTTCTTTAAAGAAAGAGCTATTTTCTATTTAAATGAGGGGAAATTTTATTAATTTATTTCTCTTCACTGTGAAATTTTAATAATTAAGTCAAGTGGCCTGAGGAATAAGAGTCTTTTCTTAGTTAAATTATTTAATTCCGGTCTCAAGTAAGGGAAAGATTTCCTGTGCAGTTCTTTTGTATTTGTGTTAAGCTGAAACTTCCTCTGGATTTTAAGTCCTTTCTCGTTAAGCAAACACTTGTGCTTGTTTCACTTGCATAGTTTTACCATGAACCTCCCTTAATCTATGCATGGATGACTTGAATTGAAATATCACACATGATAAATACCTGTTAAAGACTGAGGAAGTCCTGCACAACCTGAATTAGCAAATTCTTAGACTCAGCTTTTCCATGCTTCCAGGTGGAGTGAGGGAAGAAGGGATAAAACCATCTTTTTTCCCAGTTTTATTTCTTTGTCTTGCCTAATGGGCCACATAGATTTCTAAATCAATTTTGCTGATGTTAAGTTAAAAGAAAATTGCCCATTCAGAGTATTCTTCATTGTCATAATTGATAGCAAGCATCATGAATCATTTATTGTTTACAAAGGCACTGAGACATTTATTAATGCCACATTTTCCTAATGATTTCAGAAAGGATAAGTTAATAGGTCTGAGTTAAGGCCCATAGATACTGTCAACTCATTCAGTATTTTGTAATGTTGAATTAAGTGCACTTCTGCAGTATCAAATGCCCTGATCTGGCTCGGATATGATATTCACACTCAAGCTTAATTTGGGAAGTTATGGGGAGGCTTAATCCTATTCACACATTTGTGATTGCTGCTTTTGCTGTGGGACATGATGCAGTCATAATTGGAAGGATTCATTAAGCATATTTTATTAATGTATAATGAGCACCATAAATACAGTGACCTTTGAGATAATTCACTTGCATGTCCTGATCCAGTACTACATTCTCCACTTGTTTATTCTTCAGACATGAAAATGCATGAATTTCTGAGCTTTTCAAGACCACACAAAATGTGTTTTATGATAACCCATAAAGGGTTTTATAGAGTCTTCTGCTCTCTCTGCTTTTACAGTCAGAAATGACAGAAAGAAGGAATTAAGCTTCAATTAGCATAGCTGTGACTATCCATCACTATTTCTATATGAATTTAAATATAAATATGTAAGCATTTCTTACAGGCAAGTAAATTCATGGGTCATAGAGTCACTCAGGTTGGAAAGTCCACCCAGGAACCCAGCAGTAATAGCTCCACCACTGGAACCACATCCATCCCCCAGCAGTCCTTGTATGAAATATTCCTGTTTGACTAGGCAGGTATGTATATTCTTGTGTATGTTTAAGGGGGGGAAAAAAAAGCCCAAATAAAACCAAAATTTTTTTTTTAAAATCAAGAGTATCTGTAATACTTAAAGTTGTAAAATAACTCTTGTGGTGTGATCCTTTCAATTTAAGTCATCTTCAAAGAACGTGTAAAGCTGATTCAATTTCCTTTGCCTTTCTTCGTACTCAGTGTAAAAATGCAAGGTCTTCTGGAAACTTTGAGGTGAAGTTAATTTTGCTCTCTGAAAAGCATTTTAATATAATATTTAATTATTTTTGTTTCCTGGTGAAAGTTAGCAGTGATGTAAGAGTTGAAGAACAAAGTCTGTCAAGAAAGTGTTTTATGTGCATAGTACATTCAGAGTAAACATTGAGTTGTGATAGGAGTGTTTCTATCCATGAGCAATACTTAGTTTCTTCCTCTTAAAAATCAAATTATGATGAAATAAACCTGAGGGGAATACAGTTCAATTTGCTGTTGTAATGGCTGGAGTTATAAAGTGAAGCTTCCATTTTAATTTTCATTCCTTTTTGTGTTATACTTGCGTGTACCCAGAGTAGTAAAATGTTTCAATCAGAAGACCACAAAGCCTTTTAATTTCCTCTGCACCGACAATTTGAATAATTTCCAAACTATTGACTGATAGTAGATCTCATTTTATTAAGTCTCCATTTTGACTTTTCCTGATGGAGCAATTGCCCTCCCGATGCTGTGACTCAGCAGCCACTTCTAAGGCACACACATTACTTTGACTCAATTTATCTGCAATGGAAGGGTGGCTCTGTTGGTGAGGGTTTTATGTCTGTCCCTGTGCCTTGTACTTGTGAGCTCTGTGAGGAACTTCAGCTCACAGGGTCCTTTGAAATAATCCCTGGAAACTGTGCTTCCCTCTTTACATTGTGTGCTTTGGTGAGCAACCAAGAGGTGTTCGACCTATTTTTGTCTGAAATGTAAAACTCACCTCGAGGAACAGTATCAAGCAGCCTTCCAGTACCTAAAGGAGCTACAAGAGAGCTGGAGAGGGGCTTGGGACAAGGGCATGGAGTGACAGGACAAGGGGGAATGGCTTCAAACTGGCAGAGGGCAGGGTTAGATTGGAGATTTGGAAGAAGTTCCTCCCCATGAGGGTGGTGAGGTCCTGGCCCAGGTTGCCCAGAAAAGCTGTGGATGCCCCATCCCTGGGAGTATTCAAGGCCAGTTTGGATGGGGCTCTGGGCAACCTGGGATAGTGGAAGGTGTCCCTGCCCATGGCAGGGGGGTTGGAAGGGGATGATCTTTGGGGGTGCCTTTCAATCCAAACCGTTCTGTGATTCTAAATTGTAAAGGACGCCTTCAGTCTGTTCACTGCTTCACTGAGAGGAGCTGTGGTGCTTTAAATGTGTGTAGCTTCTGGAAATCTCTTGGAGTTGAACCTATACTGCCAAGGAAGCAATCACAGGAGCAAGAGTTAAGATAATGTGGTTGTTGCTTATCTGGGGAGGGGTGTGTGTGTTTGTCTGTTTTAATAGAGTATATGGCTAAAATGTTAAGAGGCAGCATTCTCATATACCATATGTGTGAAAAACCCAGGATGACAAAAAAGGGATGCAGAGGCACAGGACCCACAGATGAGTTGGATACTCCAGTGCTGCTTCACAAGTCTCCAGTATTGTTTTAGGTAGAAATATAGTTAAAAATGAGTTATTGCATCTTATGAACTTTCATTCCCCTCTGTATTTTCTTCCTCAAAAGATGGAAAAACCCAGTCAATCACTGAAACACGGAGCTTCCTTGCTTGTAGCTCCCCCAGTATAGCAGCCTTGCCCTTCTTTCATTGTTCCTCCTGCATGAAAGAAAAACTTTATCACACAGAGCCCTTGGAGGCTTCTTTCGGCCGCATGGAGGAGAGGAGTAATTACCAGGTTCATGATAAGCTCTTCCAGTGTTAATAACTTGCACTGCGAGAAATGCAAATGGAATTTTGACTCGCAGGATCAAATCTTAGCACACAAAGGGGTTTGGATTGGTCTTTAACCTGAATGTGTTGCCTGGCCCCTTGGGTCTGGCCCAAGGTTGGTGACTAGGACAGTGACTCCACTTTTAGGGGAATAGCAATATTTTTCTCATCAGCAGTGACTTCAGAGATATTCCAGTAACAGCATTTTGTTGGAGGTTGTTTGGCTTTTGTCATGCCATTTTATCTGTGAGAAAGTCTAATTTTCAGTAAATAATCATTAAAATGATGTTCCTTCTGTCTTTCCTTAAACTGCTGATTCATACCCCTATTTGATAAGAGTCTGGGTATGAATCACACAATTAATGGCCAGCAAAGTGCTGGGAGCTGTGACTGGCTGAGAAGCACTACCCAGGCCTAGAGTTTCCTCAAGCAAGAAGAGAATTTTCCATCCCAATCAAGGGGAAAGAAGAGAAATACAAGTGGGTTGATAAGTTCTGTCCTTTATAGAGGAAGACTGGAAAGCAAATACCATTTACAAAAAATCAGTTTCTTTCACAGTATTGGGCTACATCATATCTTTTCTAGGATTTTGTACCTTGTGAAGGAAAATGCTGACTTTTTCTTTGTTTTCCAAAGTCTGTTTTCTTGGATCAACTTGGTTATGTGTTCTCTCAGAGCAGCAGGTTTTAGTACCTCAGAACAAAGCCTTATGGGATCTTTGTACTGCTGGTAATAGTGTTTACCAGCTGCAAGTGATTTAGAAGTCTGGAGCAGATACGAATTGTTTTGAACTTGAATTCTTTTCATCAGAAATTTTTATCCCTCAAACCTATTCCTATGCTAATATATAATCTATCAACACACAAATAATATTGTATTTTCTGCATGCCATAATTATTTAAGTTTCTGTCTGTGTTTTATGGTTGATGGAAAACTGGCAGAGTTGGATCTGGCATAGCAAGACTGGTTCAAACAATTATCAGCACATGTTTGACATTCTTGGCCTCTTAAGTGTTGTATTTTACACTTAATGCTTCAAGATTAGCATGATAGATTAGCTTGCTTAGATGAGTGTTTTTGTAATTTATGCTCTTATTAACTGTTCTGTTGATCCTAGAAAATATGTCCTTTTTTTCCTTGATGGATGTCACATCACAGGAATACAGCTTGGAAATCAAGTGCTGCTTTCTGCTGTGGTGATGTTGTGTTAGAATCTATTTCAGATGAAAAGTACTGAGATATAGAGATGTAAAAACTGTAGGGAAATGCAGAATGTCCTGCTGCTGTCTTTTGATGTAAATTCCCAGCCCTTGTCACCTGCCTTGCAAGCTGTGTTACTCTGGTGTTATCCATAAACTTGATTAAATTTCCTGAAGATGAAATGAAGGAGCCTGGCAAGACCAAGGGGTGTAGAGTTCAAGAGCGACCGAGAGCTCACACATCCTTCTGCAAAACCCCAGGATGGGGGGAAGTCAAGACAGGAACAAGCCAGGCTGTGCAAGAGAGCACAAAGCTTCTGTTGGACTCAATTTAAGGGCTGCCTGTGATCATACACATCTGTGCTTTTGTACATATGTGCCTATAGTATCTGGGACTTGGGATGCTATTTAGGATAATAAATGCAAGAACAAATTCTGAAGTGTTTTTACACAGACATTATGCAACATCTGTGTTTCTTTTTCAATCCAGATCCTGGACTATAGTGTCCCTTGAAAAGCAGCTGGAGATGTGAAAGAATTTTGGATGATATTTCCTTCAGATTTTTCTCCTGGATACTCTGGATTCCTCAGTTTCTTCTTGTGCCAATGGTTTCTCTCATTACAGTCAAGTTACATAACCACAGCATGGTGACACATATATAATAACTGCTTTTGTATAGTTTGGAAACCTAAAGGCTGTGCTCAAACGTGGTAATTTAATATGGTCACTAAAATTTCAGTTCTACTCCGCTGAAAATGTCACCAAATCTTCTTTATAACCATCTGTATAAATAACTTAGTTCTGTATTGATTTTTCAGAGATAACCTTTGGCTTGTTTTGCACCTGCTCTGAGTTGGTTAAGTGTGAGGCAGATCCAATTTAGAACACATATATAGAGGTATTAGCACATTATTGTACCTGAGATTATAAGCCAAGGCTCTCAGCTTTGAACTTCAGCTGGCTCAGGCAGATGTGGCTCTGAGCATCAGCTGAGTATGGAACACAAGCAGGGATAGCATAAATCCCACCCTGTGGGGCCTCGGATCATTCTGTACTCTTTTGAGTGCCAAACACATCAAATTTTTATGTTCTTCAAATAATAATTTTTTCCCAGGCCTGATTCCAACCTTCACCTCAAAGAGAATATTGCTCAATACAAGTTCAATAGCAATTCTGAGGGTGGAGTAGAGTAGGAAACATTGGCTGCTGTGGGGATCTTTCGAAACGGACTTAGTGAGTGATTGAGTAATTACTGTTCTGTGCTAATAATTACTGTGCTATTAATATGTTTAAAAAAAGACAACTCCACAGATCCCAGCTTCTTCATGTGAAAACCTCTAGTATGTGGCTCATGGTTCCAAGATCATGGTAGGAGTCTGTGGCTCCCCTTGTTGTGTGAATTAAATACCTTGTCATTACATGTCTAAAAATTGTCACTTGCACCTGGAGAGGCCACATTGGAAACTCATGAATACCCAGGCTAATTCTAATTATTCTCTCTCGTGTAGAAATAGACCTTAATTTAGATTAATAGCAGACCTCTCTGGGGCATTGTCAAAAGAACCCAGGCAAATGGGTTTCATAAATATATATATATATATGTGTGTGTGTGTGTGTGTGTCGATTTAGTCGTGATTTTTTTTGCTTTTTTTTTTTTTTTTTTGTAACTAAAAAAAGATTTTGATGCCAATATCTGCTTTAGGCTGAGCAACTCATGATCATTGTTACAAGGTTAGATTCTTAAAAGGAGCAGATAAATCCCCCAGCAAGCATTGTGTAGGTAGGCGTTTGTAAGCTGCTTTTTCAAATATCACCATGAGGTTTTTTGTGGAAATGTGTAGTGTTGTTTTCTTTGCTCTCTCCATTCTCTTTGCCCTCCTCCTTTCCATTGTCCTAAACAGTAATTAATGCCTAGGATCAGCATGGTTGCTGCTGCCATGAGAATATACTGCAGGAAGAACAAAAGAATGACGTGCGCTTTGAAAAGGAGCCAGATAGTGAAAAATTATTACAGCCTGCTCAATTACAGGCTTTTTCAGAGCAGCATGTTTAGTTTTGCATCACCTCAAAAACTAATAACTTTGTGGCTTTTTAAAACCAAGACAGCAAAAAGAAGTTTGATGCCCGTTATAAAAAAGAACAACAATCGGGATTTTGTTTTTAGTGTAGTATGTGGTAAAGTTTAGACTGAAGAACAGCTGTAAATAAATCATTGAACAAAAATAAACAAATATCAGCTAAAAACACAGAAAACGTGGTTCACCATTTCCTCTCAGCTGGAGTTGTTTGTTGCAGACCAGGTCCCTGCTGCAGGTGCAGTTGGTACCTTGGGTTTTGGGGGGGGATGGCAGTGCTCACCTACATCCTTGGTCCTCACCACTGTACTGAGCAAAGGTTCCTGTCCTCCTCCGAGATCTGTGCCACCCCCATCCCTGTGGTGCTCGGGTTTAGGAAGGGTTTGCACTGTTGCCATTGCTACCCAAGCAGGGCTGTCAGAGGGGGCTGCCAGAGCATCCCAGCTGATAGAAGTTCCAGCAGCTTTCCCACCTTCCCTGCTTTTCACGGGATGCTCAGCTGCCCTGTGCCTTGTGCACAGAGAGCCTGTCTGGAGTGCGGCCAGAAGAACACCCTGCTTAGGCTTTCTGCTCCTTTCCTGGTCATGCCTGTGTTGGGAGCAGCTTCCATTCCTCCCCCACTGCCACTGCCTCTTGGCTCATGCTGTGTTGTCTCCCCAGAAGTAACTTTCCCTTCAGACTTGGAGGTGGAGCAGGGGATGACTTCTCAGTTGTCCATCAGACACTCTTCCTAAGTACTTGGTCTTCATCCCATCCAAGAGACAGCCAGTACCTGGATTAAACTTGGTAGGAGAATTGCTTTCCAGATTAGAAATGCAAAAGAGGCCAAAAAAGTGCAATTTTCCAAGTGTAATAGTTCCGAGGTAGAGCTGTCCTGCTCTGCCAGACTGGGGATTTTAACTGATGGCTGTTGAACTTGTCCAGCGTGATCCTCTTGGGGTGGGCTCTCAGACATTCATACAATTCCCTGGCTCTGAGACCCCCACCAAAGGCGTGAGCTGCCCATTTTTGTGTTTCCCTGATGGAGCAGATGTCAGCCTGGTGGTTCTGAACCCATATGTGCACATACTGTGAACACACAAGCACCAACGGGTCTGCATCTGATTTATCGTGGGTTAGACAGAACTGATCAACCTAAACATGTCTTTAGAAATATCCTGGGGTTTATTTTTAAAACCAGTTGTTGATCTGGAACATTCTTGTCCTTTTAACAAGAAATGTTCAGCCTTGTCCTTATCTGAAAATGGGTTTTAACAAGTTTTCTGTTTGTTAACACTTGAATCCTAAGGTAACATTCATCTTCTATTTAAAAAAACCCAAAAAGTTATGTGAGAGCTGATAGGGTCTTTATTTGCATATCTGTTTTGATTGAGGGATTTTCTCCTATTTAATACTAGCACCTGAAGAACAATTTACTGAAAGGTTGGATGAGTATGGAGGCAGCTCAGTTTGAATGTAATCAATTCTCTCAAGGCTTTTTGGGGAAGGTTTCTAGGAAAAAAAGAGTATATTGACCTAAAGTTTCTGTTATTTTATGATAAAGGATGAGAGGGGGGAAAAAACTAACCAAGTATCTCAGTGTTGCTCTTTAAACATCTTGACAAAAAGAATAGAATTGCAGCATTTGTCCTGTGTCTCTGATGCATTTTTTCAATCTAAACATTGTTTCTAATAGCTCTGCACTCTGTTATCTGCTTTTGTTGGCATCATACATGTTTTCATGAACCCTTGTAGTGAATGTGCAAAATCTCTCATTTACCTTGAGCGCACTTTTGGTGAACATCATTACGATAGTGAGGCACTTTCTCACTAGTTCTAAAATAGCAGGTTGATTTCCATGCTTATTTTTACAATGTTGAGAGGAAAAAGTAGTTAAATACCACTATTTTGTATGCAAGAAGGGAATACTTCCTATGCTTCACTGCTGTCATGTGAAAGTCCCTAAATTGCTTTTGGCAAGTAGATAACTTAGAAATTGCTTTAGTGACAGAAGTGTTTTGAAAATAAACCTTGAAAGTGAGAATATGAAACCTGTAATTATTTAATGGAAGACTGAAATGGTTTTTAAAAGCAAGCTGAAAGGTTAGCACTGGAGTTGCTGCAGTTATCGGACCTCTCCACATGCTGTGCTGTATCTGTGTGTTCTGGATTCACAGGACATGATTTTCCAGATGCCCATTAGTCACAGAATGTTCAGGTGAGGCACTGGGATCACAAAAACATGGAAAATGTGTTTGCTTTGCAGGTGGTAGCATTTGTGGAGACAAAAAATTTCTTGAAGGATTCAGTAATTTCTGCCTGATTTTTTTAGCGTTCTTTTTGCTTCTATATTTTTCAGGTTATTGGAGTCCCCACTGTCCTTCTGCCAGGGACAGGGGTGTGTATTTCATGTGAGAGCTGATGCCTTGTTGTACACAAGTGTTTTACTCAGGCTAAAAACCCACTGAATTTTTGGCCTTAGGCTGGTACACTTTTATCAGACCCGTGTTCTTCTCGAGGATTTGCTGATGGTGGAGTTTGGTTAGGTCACAGAAGATCCAAGGTCTGCCAAACTTTAATGCTTCTTTGTTTTTTGTGACTGTGGCTCACTGCTGTGCAATATTGTCACTGCGAGAGATGAGTGTTTGCCTCTTTATTAGAGAGAAATGTTTGTTACTGTGCACAAATAACTTGTCCCCTCTGAGAGCTAGAATCCTTGGAAAACTTTGGCAAGAAAACCAAATGGAAGTGGAAAAGGCTGGTGGATGCTGTTCTTGTTCATGTATGTCCAGGCTTCTGAATCAGTGGAGTCACATGTCAATCATTCCCTGCGTCGGGGGCGCCCTGTATTCGATACGTGTCCCCTGGAATTTGGGGTTTTTTTGAAGTCACTAATGTCACTCTTGGTTGTGATTGACACTAGATGATGACTTCACCTCCCAGTTACTGCCATCTCAAAAAGCCTCTGTCGATGTGAGGAAGCAAAATACATGTCTTGGCTGCTCAGCACGAGCTTTGTTCTCTGCTGTGGCAGGCCAGCCCGTGTGCCCCTTTCTGTGGGCAGCTGGAGACATCATGAGGACCTGAGGTCCCGGTGCCTGTGTGTCTGCAGGGGAGTGGCTCTTGCATGCATGCCTGCATGGGGAATATCAGTGTCAGAAAGCTGAGTCAATCCTTTTTCGGACTGATACATGCCTTTGAAAGTGACTCTATGAAGAATCGTGTTCCTAAGGAGAACTGCAGGAATTTTTGGCCTGTGAAAAAGTAATTTCTTTACTTCCAAAGGGAACTGCTTCAGCTGGAGGTAGGTAGCTATCAGTGGTTGCAGTGATGTAGTGTTGCAACACCCAGAATAAATGTGCATGAGACACAGAGAACATAAAGAACCTTGTTAATCTGTTTTGTAGTCCCACCCAGGATAAGGCTGGCATTGGTTCCGTGTCCATTATTCATTGTTTGGGAACGTGTCCATTGTCCATTAGCCCAAGCAGGCTGGATTGTGCATCAGCTGAGTATGGCCATGGTCCTGCAAAAACTCCTCAATCTGCAAAAAATCCTCAGCAGGTTCCTGCCACTGCTCTGATGCCAGAAGAATCCTTTCCTCCAGTTACAGTGGACAGCCCTGAGATGTGGCTTTGGTGCTTCCTGTGATATGAAGGGTCCCTTTTGGTATTGGAGCAACTTCTGAAGCTTAAAAAGCAGCTGGGAAGATTGGTTGTTCTTCCTGAAGGTATCCTACCAAGGAAGCTGCATGGGACGCTGATGGTGATGACTGAAAGAACAATATTTGATTTTAAAGTAACTCGTAGGATTCCATGTTTTTTTTTTACAAAAATTTGACTTTTCTAATCTTTTTGACTAAAATGAAAGTAGGAAACCAAACAAACACATCTCAAAAGATACTTTATCTTGCAATTATTATGGCCTTAAATAATAGTTGCTGTTAACTGGCATGAGCTGGTGTTGCCAAGAGAAACAGTCCCACCTTCCCTGGCAGACTGCTTACATTCCTGTTGCCTCCTCCCCTTTGCCAGCGTGAGGGTGTCTGGAGCTGAGCATTGACATGGGATGGGGAACTGACGCAAGGTAACAGTAATCCAAGAGAAATTGCTGGGTTTTTGTGTTTGGGTCTTTGCTCAGCTGAGTAGCCACTCTCATTTGCCACCTGGCTCTCTGTGTGGTGGGGGGAATGACGCAGAGCAGGAGCAGGGGCTGAGGAAATGGGATCTGTTCTCTGGGTGATGCTTGTGCTGGCCCAGGTGACAGGAGAAGGAAGAATTAGAGGTGTAGCTGCTGGTTTAACGTGGGACCTTTGAAGTCTCATGTTCTGCAGGACAGTGGAGGGTGGTGGTGACCCCTGTGCAAACTGCTGTGGTGCAAGTGTTGCTGATTTTCCAGATTTGAGCCATCAGCTCTCTGACTTTATAATGCTCCACAAATGCACATTATCACTGGATGAAATAGGCTTTAATGTCCCATTTCTGTGTTGGTGGGGTACACCCTCTCATACTGCAGACACAGTGAAGCAACTTTGTTTTATAGGAGTCCTTTTTCCAATGGTTTTCCTCTGGTTTTATTTTGGTGTATAAATCTCTGTAAAATTACTGTGTTAATGCTTCTCCAGTGGAATTGGTATGCTAGTTTTAACTGCAAGCATGTACAGAGGTCATCTATGGATCTGGAATTAGTCAAGCAAAGATTAATGCTATCTCTGTAGCTGTTTTCTCCTCTCTTAAAAAGAAAACAAAGTTAATTGCACATGAGTGGGTGTAGAAAAGCAAAGGAAAATTTTCCGATAGGCCTCTGTATGTGTGTTGGATGATGTTTGCTTCCTTGTGCAACTCTACTCATTCGTCCAATATTTCTTTGAAATGAAATGAACTTGTACAGGCACATAGTTATTTATCATAAACATTTTAGAAGCTTTAAAGACTCTTTTTTATCTGTTGTCCATTTGAATTAAGGATCCTTTTCATAATAACTGCCTAGGCTTCAATACACTGTGTCACAATTTGCTGGTGTAGCTGAGGACCATAATGGTTTTAATGTTTTTTAACACATTTGGGATGAATGGAAAATGAAGCTTTACTGTCCTTATGACAGGAACTGGAGTTTTCTCTTATTTGCAGGAATAAGCCACTGCCAGTCATGTCTTAAAGCCTTTTTTAACATCACTGCCCAGGTGAGAATCAAGGGTACAACTTCCACCCAGCACAAGCAGAGCACTTTGCAGTGCTCCACACAGCGTGGAAACTTGAAAGTTTGGAAGCTTTGAAACTGTGGTTTCTATTGTTTTTGGGAAAAAGACAATGCCAAATGGGGTTGTGAGGGGGGGCTAAGGGATGCTGATGGTCTCTTCACAGCCATAATCCTCCCTGAAATGGAGGTAACTTCCAGGGCTACCTCCTGCATCTGCACAGCTACTTACACAGTACATTCTTGAAAACATTTATGAGGAGAAATGCGACAAAAATCAAAACATGGAATAGGCCTTACTCAAGTTTTAGACCTTGGGAGTTTTATGGTCTTTTAATTAAAAATTGACTTCTAAAAATTTATCTTAATCGTGCTGGAAGAACATCTTTCTCAGCAGGTGTTCAATAAAATGTAAATTGGGCTTTCAGCATCTCTGTTTTTAGTTGTGATGTCTTTGTTGTGAAAAGTTGTCATCAGTCTGAATGCATCATTTTTCGAGCCAACTGCTTTTCCTTTCCTCTTCTCTCCTCTTCCCCACTCGTTTCCTTTTGAGGTTGATACTGAAAAGCATTAAACCTGAGGGCAGCCTCTTTCTACCAAACTTGCTTTTCACACTCTGCTCTCCTGCTAATGCTTATTTTATTAGCCCCCTTCTTACCCTGGCAGCCAGAGGCCGTGACGTAGCAGCTGGGGCACTTTTCCAAACCCTGATATTTTACAAGCAGTACCCAGTGGAAACATTTACAAATCTGTTCCAAGATAGATATACACTGGGTGTGTATACACAGATGTAAATACTCAGATCTGTTTGTTGAGTTTTCACTTCTGTACCCGGTTTGTATTCATTTATAGAGCTTATATGAAGTTTTATATTCAGGTGTCCATGGAGAACCTTTTTGCTTTCTGTGGTCAAGATGACAGAAGGTTTTCTAGGGAGGAAGAGTGCTGTTGTCTTATCGTGCTGTTCCCTGAGGCTTATCTGGAATCCTGGGGTATCCACGTACTGGGTGTTGATAAGGAGAGAGCTGGCAGCTCCACCAGGTCTGCACTGCTGCCTCCCTGATGCTCAGTCATCTGTATCAA
Source organism: Euphonia xanthogaster (assembly GCA_034509185.1). NCBI lineage: Eukaryota > Metazoa > Chordata > Aves > Passeriformes > Fringillidae > Euphonia > Euphonia xanthogaster. The sequence goes on from JAYDZK010000268.1 coordinate 2,959,114, forward strand.
GGGATGGGCTGCTGCAGGTTTGAGGGTCTCGTGTGGGCGTCGAGCTTTTTTTGTCTCTGAACGAGACTGTTTCCTGTTTTTTGGTAAATCATCACTTTTTTTAGGGGGCTGAGATTATCTGAAGCCCATCACTTGCTAGGTGGAAAGCTGTAGCAACTCTTGTATTCTTCATACCAGGAGGCAGAACAGTGACAGTCATTAGGATAAGTGAAGCTTTGACCTCTCCAAGTGGAAAACTACATTGTGTTTCTCTCTATGAGTTGAAGAAATCTGAATAGTTTAAAACGGAATTTTTACAGCTCGTAGTAAAATGTAATTCAATCTATTTTTTTTCTAAATTATGACTTGTTGACTAGTAGGCAAAATCCACTTAGGGTGCTTGATATCTGGTCAGATTTTCTAGAAAAATGTCATCTTTCAGTGTGTAAGTTCCATGTCTGACAAAAGACACCGATGAAAACTTGTGTCTGAAGAAAACCCAGGCATTGAGAAACTTCAACATTGGTGGTTTGCCTCTAGATTTGAATTAAATGGATTTTTATAAAAGCAAACCTCTCCATCAAATACTGAAACCAAAAGTTGCAGGTTTTTTAAGTTTTGTAAATTTCTGGGTGTGATTTTTAGGTTTATTCCCATGCCTAAGACTTGATGTGAGAAAAAGTCTTCACCTCAAGTGTCTGGTAAATCCCTTTGATTTTAATAATCTCCTGAAGATTGTCCTGTCAAATGACAGTGAATCTTCAAATGTAATGGTTTAATGATATTTTTCTTAATTATTAACACTATTTTTTCTTCTTTACTGTATCTGAAATGGGATATCTGCAGTTACAAGAGCAAGGGCACCTTGCAGAAGTTAGCAGATATGCCAAATTTGTATTCCAGCCCTTCACTGTACGAAATTATCAAGTGCAATTGCCTGAAAAAACATTTGGTATCAGTGGAGCTAAAAAGCATGAAAAGGTCCAAACTTGACCTTTGGAAAGGAAATATTACCCATGCTTGGTGAAGCACATCTGCACCTTTTGCTTCCTCTTGACTGAATTGGTATTTGAAGATTTACTTAAAAGTGAGCCTGTGCTCCAGTGTATTCCTGAATCGTGGTCTCCTCTCTTCCTCAGAAAGAGGACAGTGCTCCCTTCTTCCCTGTGGACCCTTCTGACCATCACAGGAATGCCACGCCTGACTCTGCAGGCTCAGTGCTTGCCATTCCTGGCTGGCACACAGGTGAATCCTGGCAGCATTTCTTGGAGTGTCCCTTTCTGAGAAGAGCGGATGAAGCGAGGACCAGAGACCGCGGTGATGCCTGGGGAAGGCTGACCTGGAACAGAGGCTGGACAGAGCTAAAGATTAAAGCAGGGATTTATTGGGAGGCTCAACAGATCCCCCTTGGGCAGCACAAGAGCCCACCCCAGGTGAACCCACAATGCTCACAAAGAAATGGTCATGGGGTCTCTCACTTTCGTAAGTTCTGCTCCATTTGCATATTGGAGCTAATTGTCCACTTACAGCTCCAGCCCATGAAGTCCCATCCTGCTTGTTTTTCTCTCTTCATTTTGCTGTTGTTTGTGCTCTTGGGCCTGAGATTTGGATCATTTGTCCTTGGTGCCCAGCTGGAGAAGGAATTGTTTTGTCTC
>JAYDZK010000268.1:2968875-2985593 GCA_034509185.1 Euphonia xanthogaster
TGTCTGGGCAAGGGACTGCCAGGGCCTCACCTACCTCACAGGGAAGAATTTCTTCATACTATCCAATCTAAACTGGCCTTCTGTCAGTTTAAAGCTATTCCCCCTTTAAAGCCATTCTCCTTGTTCTGTGCATGCCCTTGTCCAGAGGCCCTCTCTGGCTGTCTTGTAACCCCTCTGAAGTACTGGAAGGGTCTCTAAAGTCTCCCCAGACTCATCCCCAAATTGAACAGCCCAGCTCTCTCAGCCTGTCTCTGCAGCAGAAGGGCTCCAGCCCTCTGATCATCTTTGTGGCCTCCTCTGGACTTGCTCCAAGAGGTCTGTGGCTTCTTATGCTGGGGACCCCATATCAATAAGGTGGGAACTTTTTAACCTGGGTAGATCCTTCTAATTTTAAGTCCGTTCTGGGGAACTAAGGGAAAAGTAAACAATCAGTTGATGCAATTGGGAATGCATTCAAAGTAGTAAGTTTGTTGTGTTTTAATGCATGATTTTTGAACCTTATAGAAAAGTTTGCTGCTGAAGACTGTTAGATGTAAATCTAGACCATAAGTAGGTAGTTTTAAGAGAGATGTGCAAGACTCCAGCTCTAATACCAGACAACCACCAGCAATGGCTTTCTGCCATTCACAGGGAGGAATTCCTGCTGTGGTTTTCTGTGTTGGAGTTCAGAATGTGAAGGTCTGTGCTCTGCAGTCAAATGGTCGGGGAAAGTGGTTTCACTCCAGCAGCAACTCCACTTAATGTTTGGATTTCACTTCCCTTTCCTGTACTGCTGTGAACACCCAAAGCTGTCCCCATTGTTGTCCTGGGTTTGGGTTTTCAGTGCCAGCAGAGGCTGAATTGTTTCTGGGGGGTGACTCCAGCAGTGCCTTTGGGTTGTGCACAGAAGCAGTGGCCAGTGCAGAGTCATGGAGCCTAATAATTCCCAGATAAGCCTTTGGATTTTTGTTGCCAGTAGCCAAAGGATACTCTTGCCCTTCTCTTATCGTCAGTTCCATTTTGTGAGATGAAACAGGATCAAGAACTGGACTTTGTCAAGCTGCACCTTGACAGATATATGTGTGGGATTGCCAGTTTGTGGGACATCACAAGCCATCTCCTCCAGTAAAAATCCTCCTCAGCTGATGAGGAGCTGAACTGAAAGATGATAAAAATCTTCAAGACAGGCACAGCGTATTGCTTCAGAACAGATAAGCCTGAATTACAAAAAAAGTTGCTGAACAAGCTGAATGTGAATGGAGTAAAAGCAGACAAGACCTGCAAGGTTAGTCCTTGCAAATACTCTGGCTCTCTCGTGCCTGAAGTACTGCAGCACATTGCTAAATCCGGTGGAACTGGGTAGGAGTCACACTCTTTAGGGCAATGGATGTGAAATCTCAGAAAATCTTGTTTCTGGGACCTTCTCAGTTCTTCTGGGCCTTGTGCTCAGGGAGCCTCCCTGCTCCTGATGTGCTTTTGTTTCACTGGGAAGCGCTGTGTTACTGATTCACCTGCACCTCACCTTCTTTTGTGTATTTAAGCTCCTTGCATAAGGAATTTAAATTCGTTTAGGGTAATCCTTTTTTCTGCTAGTTCATCTTTTCTCCTCTACCTTCTTCCAGTACCTTTAGAACCCTTTCCCCAGTTCCAAATCCATGTGAAGGCAGAGCAGATGTATCCAGTCTCTAGAAATGGCTCAGTGAGGCTAATGAAGGTCGCTGGCTGTCTGGAGGGAAGGTGTTCAGAATGATCTTCTCCATAGGGAAGTACAACATCAGGCTCAATGAGGACCCTGGAGGCTGTTCAAGAACATGTGGAAGAAATGCTGGATAGTTTAAGGGAAATGAAGATACTGCCAGGGAGAGAGGTCTCAACAGGAGTAGTAAGGTAGTAGAGAAGTGGTTTAAGTCTTCAGGGGTTTGTGGGAAATGGGGACTGAGGTGGTGGGAGTGATTACTGGGCATGTCCCTGAGAAGGACAAAGAGCAAGGACTGATAGTGATGGATGGAGGTGTGTTTGTATGGATGTAGGGCACAAATCCACAGGAGATCTTTTTTTGTTCCATTGTGGGCAGGAAAACTTTTTTCCCTGATGGCACCCAGTTAATTGTGGTTTGGTTTGATAAATGTTAATGTATTCCTGTGTCATGAAAGTGCTGTGTTAGCATGTGTCTGGCTGCCATTTGTGGATTTGAAGCAGCAGTTTTGCTGTGCAAGTAGGTCTGCTCTTCAAACAATGGTGCATGAACTCGTGCTGACTTTTTCCCTTTAGGTCAGCTTGCAGCTTCATTCCTACAGGAGCATTGTCTTGGCAAATCAAGAAATCACTTCTCCCTCTTTGCTGCCACAGGGGAAAAAAGTTGTTGCCCTAAGCTGGTTTTAGGATGTAAGATTTCTTTTTTCCCTGGAATTATTTCAGTTACTGCATCATCCTTGCAGGTTGTACAAATCCATTTTTACATGTTTTTGTGACAGTGGCTGTTTAGCTGCTAAATATTGATTAAATCATTTTGATATAAATACGAGCTGCCAGAGAATCTGTATTAAGGTGCCTTCCAACCCAAACCATCCTGTAATTCTGAGATCAAGTCAAGGTGGCTCTGCTCAGTCAATTAATATCTACAGAATAATTGTGCTGCTGTATGTATTTCTAGAATGTGCTAAGACTTTACATGTGTTTCACAGTCCAGTAAAAAACGCTTAATGTGGTGAAGACTTAAATAATTTAATGTGCAGATTGCCTAAATCTTTATTAATGCTCTTACTTTGCAACTTCTTTCTCTGACTGTGCCAGTCAAAACTAAAAATAGGACAAACAGGGCTTGAAGATTCCAAACTGCAAGTCATTAAGGAGTTAATGCACATAATTGATGAACAAGTGGGAATAGCATACATCTGATAAGAAATACATGCATAGAAATTGTAGCTGCCTACAAAGAACCGTGAAACAGAGCTGAACGAGCAACAAAATTGAAAATATATTCAGCGTTGCTTCAATTATTTTTGCAAGCATCCGAGATCAATAAGGGTGTAAACTAGAGATTACAGCATTACATCACCATTAATAGAATGCCCTTCTCTTTATATTTAAAGCAGTTACCATATGGTTACTTCTGAGTCCTGCTGTGACTCTGGTTTTGATGGAGCATATGTTTTTGCTTCCTATCTCCTTTAGTTGAAGTGTGCAGCCAATCGAGCTGGTTTCATAGCAGCTGGATCTGTGTCCCTGGTATCTCAGCAGGGCAGCCTGCCCAGGGATCATTATAGCACTTGATGGGAACTTCTTAGCTCTGTGTGAGCTTACTTTGGTGTGAGCACTCTTCTGAGTATCTGAGTGTTCCTACATCAGAGAGGGAGACTGCAGAGATGTTTTTTCTTGGATACATTGCTCTGTTCCTTGTGCATCTCATGCATCTTCCCATTCAGTGACCTTTCTCCAGCTTGTCCTGGCCAAGGGATAGGTGAACCAGCTAATTTCAGAGTTCATTATCACTGCTCCAAGCATCAATTACGAGCATGGTGGTAGTAGTGGGATAACAGCACATTCACCCAATGAAGGGGGTTTAATTTTCTTCTGACCTCAGGGATGTAAGGAATTGTCTCCAAAATGCTTCAGCCATAAACTCAGAGAGATGGAATCACTGTTCTTCATCCCTGCAGCATGTTCTGCAGTAAGGAAATCACCTGCTTAGCCTGCGCTGCTGGGTCTGGAGCAGTTAATCAGGAGAGTGCTGCTGAGGCCCTGAGTAAAGCAGAACAGCAACAGAAACCCCTCTGCCAAACCCAGCCTCAAAATAAAGAGCAGGGATATAGAGCTGCAGCTTTGTTTTCCGAATGAAAGTGAAGAGCCTGTAGTTAAATTTCTGCATTTGAAGTAGTATTGGATGTGAAAGCTTGTGCAGATGAGTACAGGAGGAGTCCTACCGACTGTCAGCTTTAATTTCTCAGTCAAAAGATGTTTGTCTATTCATGTAGTGTGGATCAGAGTGGCTGCCACCCGGGGGGCCGCTCCACACCAGCCTGGCTACTCATGGCACTGGGAGGGAGGGCTGTGCAGGAATGCTCTGGCTCATCACGCCATGTGGGTTGGTGCCAACCACTCTGGTGGGGAGAGCTTCTCATTAAAGACACAGGAAAAATGGAAGAACTCCCGTGTAAATACCTGAAAGTTACAGTGCAGGACGTAGGAAGTGTGAGTGCTTGTGGCTGATGCTTTGGCTCATGCTTGCTTTGTGGCAAACAGCAGCAGTAATGGTTGGTCCCAAGGCGAAAGGGTTTCACAGGGCTGTTGTGCACATCCCGAGTCCCTGTTCCTCAGTGTCTCCATTCTTGTCTATGAAACAGGGACATGTGCCTTGCTTTTCCATCCCTTTTTGCTTGTGTCTGCCCATATTGCATGGCGATTGTATCTCTTACCAGGTGTACAAACCCTGCCTGATCTCCAGGAATACGGGAGAGAGGACTAATGAAAGGCATCTCTGTGTATACAGATGAGGCTGTGATCACGTGGATTATACTGCGAGAGTCTGTTTTCCATGAAGAAACTGTCTTAGCAAAAAAACAGGCAGACAAACCCCTGCAAAAAGATGATGTTCAAGAATGAATTGAGTTCCCAAAAGCTGTCGACATAAATATGGTTATGGACCAGCAGGCAGCTCCAATTCCCCCCAAACCATAGAATAAATTAATTCTCTTTCAGTCCTTCTGGAACACAGTGAGGTGGTAAACAGAAGGAAACCAGATTCCATTTGCTGCTCTGTGGGGCTTTGTTTGGCTGGTTTTGTTCTTTTTTACAAAAAAAGATACATTCTAGCTCTGTATGTACCAACAAGTTTAAAAAAGAAAAAAAGAGTTATCCCCAGCATACTTCAATCAGATACAAGACCGGGGATTAAGGGGAGCTTTAGTCTCAGCTCATTAATTGTGCAGGCTAAGGATGTACAAGCAGTGTTTTTTTGTATCTTACCTTCCCCGTGCTGTGGAGTGAAAGAGCCCCAAGCTGCTAAATAGAGTAGAGATTGCAGACATTCCTTCATGTTTGTAACATACATAGAAATCTTGGGCAAATTGTGGCTCAGAAATGCCAGGTACCTTAGAATATTTCAACAAAAAATTCAGTTACTTGAAACTGCTCCTGTGGTTTGGAAGGTCATGGCCTTGACTATAAGGAGAGGTGGGTGCAGCATTCACAGAGTGCAGGCTACTAAACTATGTTGGTCCTTTGTTTCTTGCCAAGAATTTAGAACTAAACGTGAGTATATTTAAAAATTTAAAATCCATCAATTAATCAGAAGTGGTAAAATATTTAGCAAGTGTGCTGGGGAGTGCAGATTGTTCAGATGAATGCAATGAACCTGCTGCCCATTTTTTGGTTTTCCTGCCTGCTGAGGACGTCGGGAGGAGCCCGGTGCCAGGCTGGTCCTGCCCTGGCACCTGCGGGGCAGGAATCCAAGCTGGGCTCTGGCTCTGGGCCATCTCCCTGCTCCCATCCTGGTTCCAGTAATGCTCTTTCCCTTTTCCCAGCAGAAAAAGCAGCTCAGAGCAATAAACCTCATCCCCATCCCTGCGGGGCAGTGGCCCCTGGTGACCTGCCCTGCCTGGAGCTGCAGCACGGGAGCTGCATGGCTGTGCTGGGGAGGTGTGGGAGGAAGAGCAGCCTGACAGAAGGGGTTAATGTAGCTTTCCCAGGGCAGAGCTGTCCTGGTCAGGGTGCTCCAGGTGTCACCCTGCCTGGAGCTGTCCCTGGCTGTCTCTTACCCTCTGCTTTTACTGCTGCAAACCAGCATGTAGTTAGTTAATCTATAAAAGGGAGAAAACAATCTTTATAATATGAGATGTAGAGCAATAAAAGAGTAAGTACTATACATAGAAAAAATAGATGTATTGATAATGTATAAAAATAGATTTATTTATAATGTGTAGCACTAGGAATTTTCTTTAATTACTAACCTGTTTTGTGACCAGTCAGGAAAATCAAATATCTGATCTCTCTCACTGCCAAGTAATGAGCTGCCTAATTATTAATAGGAAAATTTTGTGATGGGCCACATTCAAAAATTCTTTGGTGTTTCTCCAAGTTACAGTGCAAGTGGGCTTTGATTACCATGAGCATGGCAATCCTAGCAGTCCTAGCAAGTTCCCTGGAAAGAGTGAGCCTTTTCCTAAGACTGGGCTTTGCCTCGTGAGCTCCCTGGGAGTTGTTGTGCAGCCTGTTGGCCGGAGCTGTCAGGATGCCCTGGTTTACTTGGGCATCAATTGGCTCTATCCAGGCACCATCTGCTTGGAAGCTGCTGCTGCAAGGGGCAGTTTGCACTGGAAACGGTGCTAGGTCAGATCAATACATTGCTGTGCATCCTGATTGTTAAGTTCTTGGGAATCAGAAGTAAAAGCAGCAGGATATTTTATCTTTGGGTATAAATTTGAAGGTAGATTAACACCAGATTAATAGTCTGAAAAAAAAAAAGTGTGTATGGGTTAAAATGCTGTACCACTTTTTCTCAGCACTCAAAAGTATTTGCCTTTTATCATATGGTATTAACAAGGACATATGTGAGATTTAAAGACTTTCTTCTAGGATATGCTGACTGATGTGAATTAGCCAAAAGCAGCAAGATGAATCGTGTGGCTAACCCAATTAATCTTCTTTACTTTTTTTGCTGCAGTGATTTAAAATAAAAACCCCCAAACTTTCCCATGATCTTAAAGAAAAATGCTCCCACATCAGGGACTTCAGAAGGAAAACTTATTGTAAGCTCACAGCGGGACATCAGCTCCCAGCAAGCCAGGAAGATAATACTGTGGGCAAATTGAGCAAATGTCCTTGCCTCTCCAATCAGCCAGTATTTGAAGGGTATTATCCTTGCTATACTTGTCATCCACTTTAAATGGGAGTTGGACTGCACATGTACATACTCTGCTTAGCGTGACTTTTGAAGAGTTGCCTCTGCAATTTAGAGGTTGGATTTAATTCTTAAAGACCTAACTTTGCTGCAGCTTTATTTAATCTCTATTTGCTTTGCCATTCTCTGCTTTATAATCTAGGCAGTGTGTAGGGAAACTGCTAATGAATAAGTGAAGTAAATAACAAGCATTCTGGAGGAGGAAAAAAAACCTGAAAAGCTGAATATCAAATCAGATTCAGGAAATTTCTTTCTTGAAGTAATCAGAAAATAACTATTGTTACTGTATTTTGAGGAGCAGAAATAACCTTTCTGACATGGAGTAGAAAGTGTAAATATTCCGTGTGCTGGAATATTTAGTGAAATTGTGGGTCATCTTCTCTAGCCAGCACATTCCACATAATTAAGGCTTGAATTGTGAAAGCTTCTGCTTGTTGTTGCTGTCAGTTGCCCATTTGACTCCTCTATTTTGTCCTATTATAGTAATTTCAAAGCTGGATAAGCCCAAGTATTTTTCAGTCTCATGAATACCAGTGCTTCCTCATCCAGAGACTTCGTTACCAAAATCTCCTTCAATCATTAAATAGGAGCTGCAGCCTTCAGCAGGCTTAGCCAAGTCAACTGACACAGCATGAGAGGCACATTTCCCCCTTTTAATATGTATATAATAAGTCTGTCTTTGCATATGTAAATATATATGTCACGTACATTATGCGAATGGAGGAAGATTGTGGGGGGGGGGGTGTGTGTGCAGACTGCTGACACAGTCTGACCCTTTGATGTATAGGCTGTAACAAACCAGATTATTTATTCATTGTCTTTTATTTTACCAATCTGTAGACATTTCCTTGAAACACAGGGGGAGATGTCTTCTAGAAAGCAAAGCCACCACACGCAGCCTGCTGTCGGTGCAGGGGTAGCAATGGTGGCAGTGGCTCCTTATGGCTCATTTTGCATCTCCAGACTCTCTGCTCCATTCCTCCCCTAGCAAAACACATACATATTTGATGGGTTTGCATCAGGAATTCATCCCTTCTGCTCCAGTATGTGTGGAAGGCTGGCAGCTGGGGATTTCCACCAGTGGCAGATCTTCCCACCTAACTGTGCATCACACATCAGCAGTTCAGCACATCAGGGTGGTGCTATGATTTAAAACTGTGACTTTGTGAACCAGAAAGCCTCCTGCATCTGAAGCAGAGGTGATTTAGTAAATTACACAGTATACAGTGCTCTCCAGTTTCAAAGTAAAAATTAGATTCTCTGAAAGAACTCACTTAAAATGAGCTAAAGAATTTTAGCTGTTTAATTACTCAGCTTCATATCTGAAAAGATGTCACTCTGGCTTTTCAATGTGCTGCCTTTAGCAAGCTGAACAGGATGAAAGCCCAAAGCTTTCAGAGGCTGCTGTAAGTGGAGCAAGTGGTTGCCTGTTCTCCCTGAGATCTAAAGGGAGCAGTATCACAGCTTGGAGTAGAGATGGTGATATTTTGCCTTCCTGCAGCATCAGGTTTGATTTCTCCTACTTTGTGTTCCATGTCATGGGATCCTCAAGAAAGACCATGGTTGTTACACAGCTGTTGAACTTCATTCTGGAAATAGTCCTGTATCACTCTGGGAATTTCCAATAGGAAATGGAGAGCTAAGAAAGGGGAAATGAAACCAAACCATTGCTAGAATTCCTTCTCTAAAATCTGATGTATCAGTTCTATAGGACTAAGGCACCATCAGAAAGTAAAAGAAATGTTAAAAACATGAGAATTTCCTCCCTGGTGGGATGTAACTTAGTCTCCTACTGAAAGATCTCTGACAGAGCTCATTTATTAGTGAGTTTTTTCGTCACTCTTTGTACATGAGCTAATTAATAATTTGGATGTTTTCAAACAGAAGCCTGACTAAAATCAGGCCTGACACAAATTACTGCCTGGACTCTGCCTATCAGGAGATGAGCTTTCCTTGAAACCTAGCTCTGGCAAGGTTGTCTCTGGTGATTTGGATGATCATAATGATCCTAATCTCCAAGTATATTTCCATATTTTTAAGGAAGATGTTCTTCAGCATTTTCAAATCTTTGGATTTTTACAGAAGAGAAGTAACAAGGGGCATAAATAAATTAAGGGGAAGTGCTTGAAAATTGTCCTAGCTTTTGAGAAACAGTCTCTTAATATTTCCAGGTGTCTCAGCAATAGACATGGAATGTTAATTTTCTTCTCTGGGATTTGGGAATTTGTGCTTTGTGAGGATTTTGAAAGACAATCTAAACTGACTGAAGCCTGGTCCTGTGCATTGGTTGTGATAAATTCCCAAAACAGCTAAAGGGGAAGTCCAGTTTTGAAACTGTACTAAGAGTGAACAAAGGAATCATTTCTAAGAGCTGCACAATGTGGGTTTTTTTCTCTTTAGGGAGGAAGAGTGCAGTGCTACTCTGGGAATTGCATTAGGCATGGCACCTATAATGAGGGCTTTTGCCCATGAGTTTAATCTGATTTAAAGGGAACGAGGGAAAAAAAAAAAGTTAATGTCATAAATGCAGTATTTTTCATATCTCCTGCTGTGAACTTAGCCCTGAGGCTGAAAGCACTGCTGAAGGCAGTGCTGAGGAACTGGAGCTCCCACGTTGTTGCAGCCCAGCTCTGCTGCTGCAGCAGTCTGTCCGTCTGGCTTGTGTGCATGAGCACCGTGCCAAGCCGATGCCACAGCACGGGTCACCAACTCCTTACTTTCTCATTGTCTGAGCCAGGCAGGTGCATTTCAGATTGTGAATGACCATTTCCAGACCTCTACCAATATCTGTTAGTGAAAGAAGTGATATTTTTATGTGAAACCAATGGCTCCCTAAAGCAACAGACAATAGGAGCTATTTACTGTGGTGTGTCTGACACTTAACTGTATTGAGCCCTGTGAAAATACAGCCCGAGGGCAGTGCTGGAGTCCTACTGACCTAGAAATTGTAGCAGCTATCCTGTGACAAAGTCAGAAAGTACAGCACTGCACAGCAAAGGGCTTTGGGGTTTTAAAATAAAAAGTAATTGAAACAGACTTGCCCTCGGATGACCTGGCTCACCATGTGTTTAGGAGTCCCTGTTGCTCCATGAGATAACACTTCCAGCCTCTGACTCTGGGGATGCAGAGAGGGAAGTTTGCAGCTGGCACAACATCTCTGCTCTCGAGGAAACGTTTCCAATTGCTCTGCCGTTCATTCCTGCGGCGAAGGGACGTTTTAGTCGGGTGACAAAATGTCACACGTGGTGCTGGTCAGAACTGGCTCAGTGTAATACAGCTACTGCCACTCAGGCAGCCCCAAGGACTTGGTGAAGATGCCGAGTTCAGCTGCTGCACCTGCTGGCTGAAAGGTGCAGGAGGACACCTCAACCTGCGGATGTGAGCTGCACAGGAGGAGAGGAAGGGATGGCATTGTGAACCCCCCCAGGAGAAGGGGGTTACTGTTTGTTTGCCTGGTATTTCTCTCACTTACAGGATGGGTGATGATTTCCTCTTATTCTATGGCACTGACAATCAAGTCCACGAGGAAAAGAAACAAGTCTGATAAGTCAGATAATTATTTCTGAAAAAATTCAGCACGGTGGACTTTGTTAGGGTGCTTTGGAGAGAATGTCACAGTCCCTCGGACTGTGTTTTCTTAACTAGATCTATATAGCTACTACATGGCTGTTATTACAGCTATAGCTGTTGCATTTATGTTCTCTAAAAAACCACCAGAAACACGTAGTTCGGTGTGGGAAATGAGTTTAGAACGTGAAATGGATTTTGAAAAATCTCAGTTTAAGGAGATTTTGATTCCAAAGATTTTGATCTTTGGAATAAGACTTGAAGATAGTTTGCAGGTAAAGTTTTGATGCTGGATGGCCTGCCTGAGAAATTAAAAGTTGCTTACCTGGTCAGGAATGAACCAACTCTGGAGAGAATTAGAACTCTGGAGGCACTCTCACTGCCACAGTGCTTGAGCAGCTGAGCAGCAGATGCAAGCTGCTCCATGACAGAGCTCTTAGCACAGTGCAGAATCTTGGAGTTGGGTTTGGTGTCTGGTCTTTTACAGTCGGCAAAATTCTGCTCGCTTCTCTAAAAAGAAGCCCTCTGAATCTGTAAGAGACAGTGCTACACTTCAAGAAGTTTAAGAATTATGCATGGCTGAGGCAGTATCTAGTTTTCAACATTGCTTGCAGGAACGTGGGAGTTCCAACCTAATATAATTTGTATTTCTTTTGGATCACCTTTAATTTTTTTTAAACCAAAGTAACCTTTCTTAGATCCTTGTGACCTGGGTACATGATCCCTCCAAACCCTCTGGATGACATCCCAGAACATTGTATCTTTTACTGTTTCAAGAAAAGACTTTAATTTTCATTGAAGATAATACTCGTACTGCAGCAGTTCGGGGGTATTTATTTGATGGAGCCCATGTTTACATGAGAGACCTTTGTTAATTTAGTTCACAGCAGCTATAAAAGTGAGCTGCTAAATGCATAATGCTTTCACTGGCAAAAAAAGCACCAGGATCCAGGAGCAATGCTTGGTTTGTAAAGGCAGGGCGTTTTCTTTGAGCATCTCAGGTGCCAAAAGTGGCTGTCAGGCTCCACATATTCTGGGATAGTTTTCAGGATAAAGTTAACTTCCATGTTTCTGCACATTCACAATGAGCTCCAGTGACAAATAGCTCCCTTTGACTTTTAAGCAGGATTGTTGTCCTTTATAGTTGGTTTCTTGGCTGAGAGCACATAACTCAGTGTGCTGCCTTGGGGGTCTGTTTCTTTTAGAGCATGTGGATTTAAACTATATTGAGAAATTAGAGGAATCAGTTAATATTCAAAATTATTGTGTCAGTCTGTTTACTGTAGACTGATGAAAGCACAGCCTTGACAGCCTTAGGTCTGAGTTTGAAAACTTGCAAATGTTCCTGGGGATGAAATTGTTATTGCTGGAGGCTTTTTTAATATATCACTACTGCGTGTGGGTCGACTCCATCCTCCAAAGTTCCAGGATTCAACACTGATCTGAAAAACCCCAGCTTGCATACCACCTTGGGATTGCTGAAAGGAAGTGCTGTAGCTCTCTGGCAGTTGTATTTTATAAATACTGCACTGGGGTCAACCATAGGCAAACGCTGTAAAATGTATGGCAAAGATTTAGAGGTCTCCTGGCAATAATTTTGACATGTCCTGTTTTATTAGTCTTCACATGGTTGTTTCTCAAGAGGTTGCTTCATTCATGCAGTGCTGGTTTTCCATGGATACAGATTTAGTTACGCAAGGGCAGTGTAGGAAAGTTGGTGTGCAACTTGCTCTTAGGAATTAGTTTTCCTCCAAAACCCCTTTATAATCCTATTTTCCTGCTCTGAGGCTTTGCATACTCCATTTAGTTTGTGTACAAAGACTCACTGGTGTGGGTGGTTAAGAGAATGCATCAGTAGGTTTTATCTTTCTTTCAGTTCATGTTCATCGAGACCGAGGAGTTCAGGAAAAACATGGTTTGCCCTTTTGGATTTATTTGAAATTGGAATAAACTACTCAGCTTCAGAACCGGGGGAAACAGAGCCAGTATTTTGCCCCTTCAATGATATGAAAACTTATTCAGATGATTGTTTCTTGGGGGAAGGGCTGATTGTCACCTCAGACTTTGTAAGCTGTTGATGTGTGTTGAAGTGGTTGATGAGACCCTGCACCTGAGATGAAACTGAAGCATTGCTCGAGGCAGTGTCTGCAATGGGAGCTACTTAATCCACTAAACAAAAGTTACTTTGGGATTTAGGAATTTGTTAACGAGATGTTAATTCAGAAGCCGGGTTTTCCTTGCTCATCATCACTTGTGGGAGTTCAGCCCCCCATGTCCATCAGTCTCATCTCCAGATTCAGAAATGGGGAGTATCCTGACTGGAAGGGGCGCATAAAGATCGAGTCCAGCTTGTGCAACATGGTCTGGCATTTATATATTCTCAGACTCACAGAATATTCTGGGTTGGAAGGGACCTACAAGGATCATTGATTTGTGCTGGTGCAGGCACTGTTTGTGCTGATAAATAAGTGAACCCAGCCAATTGTCCATCCCCCCTGTTCACTGGGTCCTGGGGCAGTTCATCCCTCTGCTGTGCTGCAGCAACATCCACCAAGGACCAGCTTTCCTTGTCTCCCTTCATCCTGCTCTATCCTCTAGCACTACCTCAACACGTCCTGAAGCCTTGGGCACCCCTTGATGCCCTTTATGCCACAACCTAGAGCACGAAATGCACATCCCAATATTTCCTGCCATAAAACTTCCCAGCTGCAATGCAGTCGTTGCCTTATTTCAGGCACTTAACAGCCAGCGAACGATTCCTGCCCCTGTTTTATTTAGCTGTAGTCAAGGAGACTAGAAAGACTGGGATGTGATTCATGAGCAGAGATAAAGCTGGCAGGGTCTGGTTTTTCCTTGTACCCAGGGAAACAGAAAGCAGCTTTAAGTGAATGGGCAGTTCCATCTCGAGATGGAAGTTCATTGGTACTTAAAAATGCAGCACTGCAGGTGCTGGGTGCTGCCCTTTAATCCTGGGTTGCACTGGGGCTTCCCCTGTGGCCCCTTGCAGAGCAGCCATTGTCACAGCTTGTCCCAAGCTGTGATCTGTCATGACAGGCTCACAGTTTTGGGTTGTTGGCAGTGATTCTACAAGCAGCCCACGACAAGCTGGGATTGGAAGAGCTCAAAATAGAAATAGGAGCTGATTGCTTTTAACCTATGCGGGCAATGTCAGGGAAATCTCTCCTCTGCTTCCTTGTCAGTGTCAGTGTGCTCTCCTGCCAGCTGCCTAGGAATTCCTGGGAGTAAGGACTTTGTTGTGATGGATCTGAACTTGGCATAGGCTCCTCAAATCCTTGCTGTCCTTTCTCTGCTGTGCCAGACTCTGAAACGAGAACGCTGCACTTTTTGTTTGTGTGGGACATCATTTTTAACTCTGGTAAAATAGAAGATATTGTGGTTGGGTCACAGTCTATTGTTTTGAGGGGATGAAAGCCTCTTCCACCCTTTCCTTCCTCCTGCAAGTTAGGAAAAGCATCAAAGAAACTGTTTGAGGTGAGCCAGGCCCTTAGAAGGCAAAGGTGCTTGCTGATGGTGGGGGTTTGAGCAGATCTCTGAGCTGAGCTGAGGTAGTAAGCCTGACTTGGTGTCTGTAGGCTGACTGCCCTGTCAGCAGGCTGCTGGTGGCTGTTCATCATTCCAGGGTTCCTGCTTTGGATGTGCAGGGGGCTGGATGCTTTTGCCAGGAGCAGCCTGCCAGCTCTGGGCGCTGTGTGAAAGCGAAAGCGTGCGCTGCCCGCTGGCCCAGAGGCTGCCCCCGTGAGCCTTGCTGGAGAACCCACGGGCAAGTGCGTGCTCCTCGCAGGCTTCCAGCTTGATTTCTGCCTGAATAGCCTTCCTGAGTAATTGTTTACTTTTGAATTACAGGAACAGGCTCCAGCATCCAAAAAAGTAGTTGAGAGAAGCAGTGTCTCTGGGAATTAACCAAGCGTGTGCAGTCAAGTGTATTTTCCTTCCTAGTAGCATTTTTTAATTATGCTGTTACTTGGGAAATTTAATGCTTGTGAGAGCTACCAGGCTTGGAATCTGGAGACTGGATCAGAACATGCAGCATTATCAGCAGCAGTGCTCTCTTCACATTCACTGACCTTGCTGTAGAGCTTAGGACTTATAGTTGGGTGCTCTTCACTCCTTACCCTTTTATCTGTGTTTATTGTGAGGTGCACAGTTTTGCATTAAGAAGTGAGTTTATCTTGAAGAAATGGTCAGTAGCTGTGTAGAATATTGTTCTTTTTTTCCCTTTAAAACTCCTGCCGTTTATTTGGTGAGAGTGGAAATTGTAACTTCACAGTGGGAATTTTTCTTCAGTAGAACCAAGTCATCTGGCTTCTTGCTGTTCTGGTTTGAAAGCAAAACCAGTGAGAGACTCCAAGTCAGAAAAACAATTTATTAAGAAAAGAGAAGAAAAAAAAAAAAGAAGAAAAAAAACCCAAATACATGCAATAATACAAAAGAAAAAGCACTGACAGAGTCAGAATACAACCTGACACCCTGCTAGTCAGGGTGGTGGCAGCAATTTGGGATGAAATGGTCTTGTTGAAGTGGTGATTCTGTAGAAACCATCTGATAGCTCCTGTCCTCTGGAAAACCAGTGGGTAAGGGTGGCCATTCCTGTGGGAATGCAGTGGAAAGACTGCTTGTTGTGTCCCAAAACCCAGATTATATCCAGGTGGGGATGCTTAGCTCCTCCCCCCTGGGCAGAGCATCTCACAATGGGCTGATATCTTTCTAAGAGTCATGCGGTGGGTCCTTGATTGCCCATTAAACAGAAATGGCTCCCGAAAGGAGTTATCTCTGAGTCATGTGGCGAGGCATTGATGGGCCCATTAACAGGAGATAAAGGAAAAAACAATGCCCCTCCTGGTTTCAACAGCTCTTGAAGATGGGGATAGAATACATCTTTATATTGTAACCTAGGACAAATAAATTCAAAGGGAGAAACAGATTTAACTCTATACTTCATTTCTTTAGGGAAAACCCTTGCAGGATTCTGCCATTTTATAACCCTATTGGAACCAGTTGCTTCGGATGCACCTGTTCACCCATACCAATCTGGGGACTTTGTATATGTTAAGACCTGGAACTCTGAACCCTTAAAAGAAAAGTGGAAAGGACCCTTTCACATCCTCCTGGTAACCTACATGGCACTTAAGGTGGAAGGAATCAAACCCTGGGTCCATCAAACACAGGTAAAACCAGCAACCACCCATTAAACACAGCAAAAACAACATTAATTAACACTGCAGAGTTTTCATTGTATTTAAATCCTATTATTTTAGGAATATGATATGATTTTCTAGGGGGATATTATTTATTGGATCTAAATGAAGATGATAAATAATTGCATATTTTTAATAATAATAAAAACTATGTTAATCTCTGAGAAGGGAAATGTGATCTTAAAGCTAGTGCAAGATTTTGGCAGATGACAGAATGTAACCTCTATAACAGTTTGTTTGCCAACACCAACTTGTGCAGAAAATCCAGTTCCATGGGAAGTTTTACTCAGCAATTTGACAAAAATTTGGGAACACGTGGGAAGGAAGTAGCACCAATGCCAATTGGACAGGGATGGAAAAAGAATACTCCTTACAATGGACGTGTAAGAATGTTGAGAGTTGTAATATCTTAAAATCAGATCTGGAAATAACCTCAGGGAATATTTATCGGCCGACAGACTGCACTAATACCCCTTGGAGATGTCAAATACCCAAAATATGGAACAGCCCTCAAACGGGACAATGGGACTATATCCAGCCAGTTCACTGGTGTCTGGACTGGGAAGTGAATCCAGGCCTCCCAGAAGACCCCTTACAGGTTGGTATAAAATATTCTGATTTAATTAGGTCAAGGCAAAAAGATCCAAAGATAAAAGAAAAGTGGAATTGCACTCAAGTATACACTTGTACTAGTAAGAATCCTGAGATACAGCAGCTCATAGCTGTGGCTCAAGCCCTAAGGTTAGGATGTGTTTGTAGAAATTATTCTACCTTTCTTAATGACACCTGGTCTCACCTAACAAATACCAAGACTTGGAGAGATATAGACTTTCAGCAGGACATGGTAAAATCATTAGGACCTACAGTATGGGGGGGGGAAGTAATGGGATCTGGACCACACATTTGCCCTTGGGAGAATCGAGAGTGCAATGGACACTTGGGAGTATTAACCTTATGTCCCTTCTGGAAGGCATCACCATTGGGAACCCAACTATGGGGAAAAGTTAAACATGATGAGACTTGGAAACACCCTAGTACAGGAATCATAGTGGGATGGA
>JAYDZK010000268.1:2985693-3025293 GCA_034509185.1 Euphonia xanthogaster
CCTGGAGTCCCACATCCCTCATTTAGGTTCTTACATAGAGGTGAATAAAGCTTCTGTGTATTGTACCAAAAATAGTTATGTAAACCAGTGTTTCATGACCCAATATTTCTATTGAACTGGGAGAATTTTTACCAATATTATTGATCCATTTCTTTTCAGTGCGTTTGTTAAAAAACTTAAAGTATGATTTAAAAGAAATTATTGGATGCGTACTAAGTACTACGGATGAGTTCAGGTGTTGGTTTTGCATGGCTTGGTTTTTGGTGGGGAGGGAAGAAGCCAGCCACAGAAGTGGTTTTTTTGTGAAAAGCTCCTAGAAGCTTCGTACATGCCTGGCAAAGTGAATCCCTGCTTGGCACAAAGAACAGACATGCTGCTAAGCCAATTACAGCAGCTGGTAGTGCCTCGGTGATATATTTAAGACGGAAATCAAAACTGCAGCCAGTTAACTTTTGAGAATTTTTAGGTTGGCACCTCTTCTGGTTTGAAAGTAAAACCAGTGTGACACTCTGTTGCAGTGTGTGTTTTTGATTGTAATGCAGTTCTAGAAGTCAGTTTTGTAATCCTTCCTATTTTGTGCTGTTATAGCATATTTTATTAGTAATGGATTTTTCCTTTCCCCCCTGTATTGTTGGTTTTTGCCCTAGTTGTCCATCTCCCCAAAGACCTGCCCTTTTGTTCCCTGTTCCTCCTCCCGTTGAATGTCAATCCCTCCCCAAGCCTGCCCCTTTCTCTAGAAACTTCCCTATCAATTTTGTATCCTTCGAAACCGCATTGGTTTGTTTGAGTTATTCTCCTTCCCTGTAGTCCCCTATTGGTTGAAACATTGTATTCCCTGCCTTGTGTTTGATCCCCAGTTTCTCCCAGTTGGTTAAAGATGGTATCCTCCCATGGGACCTCCCCCCATTTATAAGTTGATGTATGCCTTTGAGTCAGTGTCTTTCTGTCCTTGACCCTCCAGGGAATAAACTCCTTTGGAAAACATACAAAAGACCTCTCCCTGTTCCTTGTCCCTGCCCTCAGCGCGGTCCTATCCCCAATGCAGTCCACCTGTGCCATAGAGCAGCTGTGCCCTACAGCTGCACCCCAGATTTGACAGCTTTCTTGGGGCGGCCCACTCTCACTGTCGGTGTCGGGAGCTAGTCGGGCTGAAAAAATCTGGCACCGCAGCAGGACTCCAAGCCAGAAATACAGTTTATTAAGAAAAGGGAAAAAACCCCAAATACATGCAATAATACAAAAGTAAATCCACTGACAGGGTCAGAATACAACCTGACAACCTGCTAGTCAGGGTGGTGGCAGCAGTTCAGATGAAATGGTCTTGTTGAAATGGTGATTCTGTAGAAACCATATGGTAGCTCTTGTCCTCTGGAAAACCAGTGAGTAAGGATAGCCGTTCCTGTGGGAATGCAGTGGAAAGACTGCTTGTTGTGTCCCAAAACCCAGATTATATCCAGGTGGGGGATGCTTAAGTCCTCCCCTTGGGCGGAGCATCTCACAATGGGCTGATACCATTCTGAGTCATGTGGTGGGTCCTTGATTACCCATTAAACAGAAATGGCTCCTGGAGGGAGTTATCTCTGAGTCAAGTGGCAGGACATTGATGGGCCCATTAACAGGAGATAAGGAGAAAAGGATGCCATCCCTGGTTTCAGCACCTCTTGAGGATGGGAGTGGAATATACCTTCGTATTGTAACCTAGGACACTCACATATTGGTAATTCCTTTTTTGGTATGGCAACACTGTGGTAATTTAATTGTTTTAAACATGGACAGAGAGGTCTGATAGCTTCTTTTATTATCAAGAAAGCAGAGCCCCATTTCCAGTTTCAGGGTAGTAATTTCCTCAGGTATCTCACTGCTGCATAACTTAGGGAACTTTCTGTGATTCTGGATGGAACTGCTTTTAGTGAGAAATGAATTCATCTTCCTTTAAACCTTTGCAGCATAGACATATGCAGTTGAACTGCCTGCCTTAGGGCTCCTTTTATAGTTAAAGAACAGAAATAAGCATTTTTAGGATGTGATTCACCTGAACTATTTTAGGTACACACGGTTGGATGATCTCAGTGTGCTGTAGCAGTGCTGTTGCTGTTTCTTGCCTTGATGGCAAAGGGAAATTTCAGCATAATCATATCTTCTTCAAATAATCACTCCTTCTGTGTCCACCCTGTGTCCTACATAGATTTGTGTTACATCCAAGGTGATCTTTTCTCAAGCTAACTTCTCAACTAATACACCCTTCAAGCATCCTGGGCATCTGTTTTTGTGCTTTGAAAGTACAACAAGACTCATGCTATTTTTTTATTTGATACTTTCACTTTTTTGTTTTTCACACTCATAATTCCTTCAGCAGTGGGATTAGAGACCAACTCAGCCTGCTTTGTTTGACTGAACCCTGTGAGTTCCTTCAAACCCTTGAAATTCTAGTGTGGGATTGCCTTGGAAACAGCAACTAGAGAATTGATGTGTAGAAACTGCAGAAGAAAAGTGGAGAAAATGTCTTGTGTGGTTTAAAGAAATAGTCACATTGATCAAAAATATGGGAAGTAATTAAGCTTATGTGGTGCTTTTTTAGCCTTAGAGCCAGTTTTGCATAGTAACAGCTGATGGGAGGTGGGATGAAGTCCTGTGTTCCCTGGGCTGTTGCACTTTTCCTGATCCATTAACCTGGCAGCTTCTCCTCAAGGTATCAGCCTATTTTTAATAGAGCTGCCCAGCTGCTTGCCTGGAGGCTGGGCCACCATTCTCCCATTCTTTTCTAAATAGACCTGAAGATGCTCCTGGAGAGTCTGAAGCTCTGTACTTGGCCCAAGGAGGTGGCCCAACAACTCAATTACAAAGTTTGGGGTTTGGGTTTTTTTTAATCCATGTCTCATGCAGCTCTCTGTTTGTTTCTTTTTAGAAGTGAACAGCAGTGCAGCTAGAAATGATAGGTAGCCTTCAAAATCAAATCTGCCCTATAAAGACCAGTGCAGAGGATATGTGGATGGAGAAGAACCAAAGTATTTGGTTTGGTTTTAATAATCTGCATGTCTTAATGATGATACTGTACAGTGGAACTAATTACGATAAGAAAATGTCTTCTGTGCGTGGATGCACAAGGAAAAGAATGGCTTGCTTTTGATCCTGTTGTTTTCCTAGCTGGACTGACAGCTGGCTAGAATTATGGGAGGTGCTGTATTGCCACTCTTCATTTCCTTCATCTGGAACAGACTTGTTTATACAGGGCCATATTTCTTCTTCAAGCACAGCGGATATTTCTGCTCCATGGAGGGATGGCTCACTGTTACATCCCAAAGACTGTAAATATGTTACACTCTGCAGCATATTGGCTCAAGCTCTGATTTAGTTGCTGGTGAGCAAGTTAGTCATCCATAATATCCACATGAGACGCTGGAGAGCTGGCCCATATTCTGAAAAGGTGAAAGAAATTAAATTATTGTATTAATATGTATTATGTGTAATATGTGTGTATTATGTATAACATGTGATAATTGTTATTAAACTCTCTGGCTTAGGTCTGGGCTCAGCTGCCTTTGCTGGAGCAAGGAAAGGCTGGGCCTTGCCTCACACTCAGCAGGTGCCTGTGAGAGAGGCTGTGTCACTCCTGTGACACGCCTGCTTCTTCCAGCAGCTCCCTGGGGATGAAACTGCCAAGAAGCTGTGGTTAGTTTTGCCGGAGATCTGACCCTTACTTTTTGTTTGGATTGACCTTTGCTGTTGCATAGCAGGAACAGAGTTAGTTTTAGTCCAGCTGCATCCAGTGAGGACAAAAGTCCCGCTCTCATTAGCCTGTAATCACACACACATATTGCTTCTGCTACCCCTCTGTAATTTAGCACATAGCTAAGCTTATGGAGCTCAGTGGAGATGTCAGTCCTAAAACAGAAAGCCTGTTTTTGTTTTAATTTCCTGGCTCAGTGACTTTTGGGTGGCAAGGAGCAGTATCCATTCCCTCTTCTTAAAATGAACAGCTCCGTGCCATCAGCTTAATATAGTTCAGTTTTTATCACCACACAATCCCAGAATGTCTTTGGGTGTTGTCAGCCACGAACACAGGAAATAATCCCTCATTAGGCTGAATTATCTAGACACAGCACAGGCTAGGGAGGCCAGTGCAAATAGTTTTGTATTGACAAGGGCTTCCTGTTTAGTACAAGAAAGTCAAGGCACCCGAGGTGAAACGGCAGCAGCAGATTCCAATTTCATCTCAACGGGTGCAGGGAGCCGACATTAAACTCCCAGTCCAACATAAATAAAACAGCAGCTTTTGGCCACTGGCAAGACTTTCTCTTCAGAGGGGATTCCAGTCAGTCACTCTGCACATGGCACATAATATTTTCAGCCTCTTGTGGTTTTTGAGAGGGAAAAAGAACAGGTTTGGGTTGGAAGGGAATTTTAGAGGTCATCTAGTCCAGCACCTGCAATGAGAAGGGACATCTTCAACTAGACCAGGTTGCTCAGAGACTGTCCTGGGCTGACAGAGCCTTGTCCAACTTGGCCTTGAATATTTCCAGGCATGGGGCATCCACCATCTCTCTGGGAAACCTGTGCCAGTATTTAATCACAAAAAGCATTTTCTTCATATCTAATCTAAACCAGGCCCCTTTTAGTCTAAAACCGTTAGCCCTTACAGTGGGTTTAAAGATTTTTTTTCTGCTTTTACTTTATAAGACAGGCTGGACATTGAGCATTCAGTAAAAGTGTGTTAAGAGCATCTGCAAGGTGCAGGTAAAGAAAGATCGGGGTATTTTGGTGGTGCTGCAGTGTTCAGTGTTGGCAGAGGGGACAGTGGCCCTCTGGGAGGGATCAGGCTCTGTGTGATGGGGTCTCTGTGCCCCTGAGGTTTAGACTTTGACAGGCAGGTGAGAGACACTTCAGCTTCTTGCTCTTCTGTCATTTCAGGGTGATACAATAAGTGTGTCTTTGGTGCTTCTGTCTGCGTGTTAGAAATTATTCTGTGCAACTGGGTGCTAGAAAAATATTCCACATCATCTGTTTCTTAAGGCTATATTCATTTTTTTTCTACCACAAGCTGCTAACTTCCTCTCTCCAACTCCTTGTAGTAACCTGAGAAAAGGAGATTCCTTGTTTATGCTAAACATAAACCCTGTATGTATGCAGGAGTAAAACGATGGTGTTCAAGCATCTAATCCCATACATATCCATAGTTATCACAGCTATCCGAGCAATCTGGTTTTATTTTCTTGACTACTGCATTATTTTTATGCTGCAGAAGTCTCCTGGGGAAAAAAAAAAATCCTACATGGCTAGATAGCAGCTCACTTCTTTAGCTAAACCACCTTGGTTTTGTTTAATATAAATTGCTTCTATTTTAAAGCCTGGGATTGTCCACATGTTGTTCTGTTGCTGCTTAGTTCAAATTTATCCGTCCACCAGATCCTTGTGATCCCCCTTAAGGTACTTACAGAGCACAAGAAGATCCCCCCTGTAGCCTTCTCATCTTCAAATACATACGCTTAAGCGCCTCATCCTGTCATCTTAGCAAAGGCCCTCCCTGTGTTTGGCCAGACTCCCATCCCTCTTATGGATATTCTCCAGAATGTCTATGTTGCTCATGTTGAGATAAGATGTGCCCAACTCCAACTTATGCCCCAAAATGGCCATTTGTAATGGCATGGTATATTTTTTTTTTAATGTTGGGAAATGGTCCTGTGCCGAGTGTCAGGAGCCAGCATGTTGTTCTTGCCCTGGAAGGGGTGGGTGTGCTCTGGGCTTGGCTCTCGTGGCTGTCAGGGAGGAAGGAGAAGGCGTGCACTAAGTGCTGATTTTTTACTGTCACCATGTTGGTGACTGACTGACAGAGTGGCTGCTCTAAACAGGATGCAAGGTCAGCAAACTTCCCAGCAGAGGCTGAGTTATGGCATGGAGCATGCCAGCTGAGAGCAATGGGAATAGCTGACTGCTCCCAAAATGCATGGTTTACACTGAGAGTGGCAGAAAGAAGCCAGGCTTTTTTGCAAAACTCAGGCAATGAGTGTTTTCCATCCTGTTTTTTTTTCAGCTTGAATGCAAAAATTACTGGTATTGAAAGATTTCCTTGCTGTATTCACAGCCTAATGTTTGATTTACTTCACTATTCACAAAAATTACTGGTATTGAAACATTTCTTTGTGATATTCTCAGCCTGATATTTGATTCACTTCACTATTCATGTCTGCCAGGAAGTGAAGCTTTGGGCGAGCCTGGGTAAAGTGCGCTGAGAAATTAATGGGCAAGCAGTGATGGAAAAGCTGTAAAGGTGTGATTTGTGCAATTGCAGGCCAGAAAGGAAAAGAAATGTTAGCCCAGCCTCGTGCCACTTGCTCCTGACAGCATGGCATGAGGATCAGAGATTTATCTGGAGTTTAAGGAGCAAGAGCAAAGGGCCTGGAGGTAGGAGAACACAAACCTGGGTGACTGGGTATACAGAACTGTGGGGCTGAGCTGGATATAGAAAAGAGAGTTCTGTGTGTTATCAGTTGTGCCATTTTTAGTCCTTTCAGTGTCACAAGGCTACTCCTTATCATAACATCCAGTTTAAGAGCATAGTCTTTTTTTGAAAAGGGGTTATAACCTGGATTTTTTTTTTGTCCTTTGGTTCTTGAGCCTTTATAAAAATACTTTTTGCCTTTGAGGGAGAGAAGAATTGATCCTGCACAATATCTCCTTTCCTTTGATGCCTCTCAGTCGTGTTGATCCTGCACTTACCTGATGTTATAGCTAGATGTCAGCCTCAGATGTGAATCTGTCACTCACATTTATTTTTGCTCCTTGTCTCTCTGTACCATGGGACTGCTGGGATAGCATGAGAACTGGGACTTGTCTCCTTCTCAAAAGCCTGACCTAGGGGTTTAATTATTGAAGCTAACAGAGCCAGTAGAAAGGATTTGCTTTTAACATGCTTTGGAGGGGCATCTGTGCTCATGGTAAAGTTTGGTTTTCTGTTGGCTGTTCTGGTGGACTGCTTGTTCTGCAGGTAAAGCCTTTGCCCATAAAGCTCTGCTCACACCCTTTCTCCCACAGCCTTCCCTCCAGGTGCAGCCTTAATGGGTTCCAGGAGCTTCCATAGCAGCAGGCCAATGTGGTGAGACACCAGGGCGAGGACAGAGTCAGAGCTGGGACAGTGACAGCAGCCAGGGGGTGATTCAGCTGTTCAGTGACTGCTCACTGAACCCAGCAGCCTTGGCAGACAGCAGGGCACATTTGGGCAGGTGGGAGGATGCATCAGCTCCCAGGGAGCTGTGAGTCACGGGCTGAGTGATGCTGGGGCAGCACAGGGTCACGACTCCAGGCCTGATTTGGGGTGGGGTGGGTGAGGTGAACGGGGAGAGGCTGGGCCACTGCAGTTCAGAGGGGCTGTTTTGGTTCAGGGCAGCACAGATGTTTCCTTTGCCTGTGAATGGCTCTCTCTGAACTACAGCAGCTCGAGGCCTGGCTTATGGGAAGCTGGAATCACGTGTGCATCGGGAATGGGGCACACAGCTGGTCCTGGTGACTATTTCAGTCCTGTCTGAGTCAGTGTCATGGGATGGGATGGACAATGTGGATTGTTACTGAAGTTTCGATCACAGTTTTCAAGACTTCAATGAGAAAATTGCAAATTATATCATATAAGGATTGTATATCCATTATTAAAAGCAAGCAGGCAAGCATAAAAGCCCCTGTCTTTCTGTTCTAGGCTTCAGAAATGTCTGTTCAATGTTTATGTTGCCAGGAGCTTGCTCCTACAGGCATTTAAATGCAACCTGAGGGCTCACTAAGGTCTGATCCCTGTCTCTAACAGAGTTCAATTTATCTGAACAACCTTTTAGCCCAGTCTTCTCTTTCCAGGAAGGACAGAAATTGAGAGAATTCTCTCCTGCAGCTCACTGTGTCTCTTACCTCACTTCAGTAGGTTTAAAGCAAAACCAGCTCCTCAGTACATAGATTTGCAGGGTAGATGTGGTGATATGCTCTAATATCAATCTCTTGGAAAAAAAGTGTCCTGAATTATAGGTTCTTGAACTCATCACTAAACTGGGCTGAAGGTCTGTAGCTGCCTTTCCTCTCCACTGAATTACTGAAGTGCCAGTGCCATCTTCTGCATCATAAGCAATGATAAAAATTGGGGTGACATCACATGTGCCTTTTGTTGCACTATTCCTTCTTTTCTTTCCCTTAATTTTCCCTACTTTGCTGCACAGAGATGATTTCCATTCCTGCTTTTGTTTCCTGCCAGACTCAGGACAAGGAAAAGCAGCAGGTGTAAACACAGGGCTGTCTGCAGAACAAACTCAATGGCGGTGTTTTGAATGCTTTAGGTGACTTGCTGTAGAAACAGGAATATTTTATTATTATTATTTTATTATGATTATATTTTATTATGATTATTATATTATTTTTAAATAAATTATTATTTAATCATTTATTATGATTATTATTATGTTTGTCTGTTCAAGGTTTTTCCTCTGCTTTTTAAAGAAAAGAGAGTTGCGCTCCTGACTGCGAGACAAAAATCTGGGCTCAGTGGCTTAATTGCTAAAATCCTAAAATAATTTGTGTTGGAAGGGTTGTGTGAAAGCCATCTGGGAGTGGGAGTGTGTGTGGGAGTGTACTGCATGGTGCCAGGGCTGTGCCCTGGAAGGGTGCAGGCTTCCCCCCCTGCTCTGCACAGGTGGCAGGGACACAGGCACTGCAGTCTGCTCGAGGCATTGCTGCCTCCTCCCCTCCCACCATGACTTCTGGCTGATTGCTGCTGCTTCAGGCTGGCAGCAGCCAGACCTCTCTAGACCCCATCATTCAGGAATTGCAGCTGAGTCAACCCTTCCATACCAGGTAGGAAGGAGGTAAACCTTCTGCCACACCATCACTCAGTGCTTGCTGGATCTCCCCAAGGTTATCTCATCTCAGAGATGAACAATTACTTTACAGATACTGAGTCATCCTTGGGAAGTTGCTTCCAGAAACTGAAAGCTTAAAAAAAGCTTAAAAACCTTGATTTAGGTTTTTTGTAAATCATTATTCAAATCTGGAACTCACTACTCAAGGATGTTGTTTCCCCTTGCCTGTATTTTAAAATACTGTATCCCGGGGGAAATACCTTACCTGTAGCTCTTGAGAGTGTCCAGTGAGATTTTGACTGTGAGGCGAGCTAATGTGCCAGTGTTTTCTTTAGGAAATCAGTAGGCCATACTTTGCCCATCACCAGTGGCTTTATGGCCAGTAGTCACATTTTGCAGTGTGTCCTTGTGCACCTCTTGCATGTTGTAGCATCTCCATGATAGTTGCCACCCGTTTTGGATCTTCATTTATAGCAAAGACAGCTACATGCAGTATAAATAGAAATAACCACTGGGTTTTCTGGCAAAGAACTCTATTAAGCATGCAACCTGGAGTAATGTAAGAACAAAATGGGTTTTTTTTTCCTCCCACTCAGTAACTTCTTTCTTACTGGAAATAATGAATGCAGACAATTATCTGAGAGAATGCTGAGGATTTTTAGTAATATGTAATAATATGGCAGGAGTTCAAATTGATAAGTGACTGTACTTATTTTTAAGTGGAAATGCTTCAAATGTGTACTTTTGTAAGAGACTTTTGTAATGTTAGCATTGCTCCTGATTAAATTTGCTGTGATGTCACAGGGTCAAACTAGGACAATAAAGAAGCTGTCCTGTTCTGCATAGCTCCCAAATAGTTGTGGGATGCTTGACTCCATCTCTGATAGCCAAAGTGAAGTCAGGTGAGGGTGAGGGCAGTCCTTGGATACTACAAGAGGATGGGAAAGGCAGGGACATGACAGGGTTTGGCAGTGTCACTCTTGCTTCTGAGTCTCTAGCGAGCTAAAAACCTGAGCAGAGTGTGAGGGGTATATTGACAGGGCAAATTGCTGTCACCACAGCTGCCTCTAATCTTATTTTCACGTATTTATAGTGTGTAAGATAACATTTTCTCTCAAGTGAGCCCTCTGGCAGGCCCCTGGGCACAAAGGGACCGTTTTCTATCAGCATGGTGTGGAGCAATACTCTGATTACTCAGAGGGGATGGTTATTGCTGCCTTGCCAGGTTTGCCCAGTGAGTCTTCAGGTTGAATTTGAGAGCTCTAATGGCCTTGATTACAGACTAATAATGAGCTTTGATGCTGTGCTTAAACCTGGAGTGGGAAGAATAGCAAACAGAGAGGGAGCTGAAATATGGGACCATTGGGACAGCTTCCAGCTTCGACTCGTGATCTTTCTTTGTGCTCCCAGGATTTACCCTGTCTGTGACTCAATTACTTATTTTATACAAGTATGAAGGATTGCTCTAATGTGCCTGGTTCTTTGTTTCCTAGGGCTGTTTTCAGCCAATGTCCTTAGCAATTGGATTTGCTTCCACGTTGTTACATGCAGAGCTGCCTTTTATTTGCTGGAACTATCTGTTCCCAGCACAGTTCTGCCACACAAAGGTTTGTGCCTGTGCACACACATGTTGGGAACTGCTGCCCTTTGTGCTCTGGCTCCAGGTGGTCAAGCATAATATGGAGAGGAAGAGGAACATTTTGTGGAATTTTTGGATCAGGGGAACAGAACTAAGTTTTCAAACTCACTAACAGCTTTTGAGTTCCCTCACCCTCCTGTTTATGGGACAGGGAATCAAAATATCGAGAATAAAAGGAAAGATAAACAGAACCTTCCTTTATTTCTTCCTTCCCTAACAATGTTATCTGCATAACCCTCCCCACTTTATATCTCATTTGTTTGGGGCTTGGTAGTGCCATAAACATGAACCCAAAACAGATAGTAACATCAAAAGGGAAAGCTGTTATTTTAGATTGCTTTACAGATATTTTTATATATAACCTATCCATTACACTCTATTTATTTGTGCTCTTCATTAGCTTGCTCACACATCCCAGAAGGTTTTTTCCAATGGTTTTGTCTTTTCCGTTTGTCGAACTTTGGCTCTCTATCTCTGCTTCCAATTGCTCCCCTGTTGTGATTTATAGAGGTTTGGGAAAAATTACAGCTGTTTCTTTAGCTGCTGCTGCATCCATGTAAGTCCCCAGGATATGTCAAAGAGCCCAAGTTTGTAGACTAGCCTGGAGAACTGATATTAGCTATACCCTTCAGGAAATATAATATCAACTATTGTGCATTGGGGTTTTTAGTTTTGTCTTGCTAAGGAGCTGAAAACACAGATTCAGAGAATGTTCTGAGTTGGAAAGGGACTCACAAGGATCATTGAGTCCAGTTCTTAAGTGAATGGCCCATACAGGGATTGAACCCACAACCTTGGTGTTATCAACACCATGCTCTGACCAATTTAGCAAAACACAACCAATTTAAATTTTGTTTCCTTCCGAATTTCCATCAAGGCTGGGAAAAGACAACACACTTAATAGTCTTTCTTCTTTACTGGGAGTAGAGTTGCTGCCTTTGGATTTGCTCACATATCAGCTATGGCATCCCCACATCCCTTTTAGTGCTGAGGAACCTGGCTTTGGGTCACAGAAATGTAGTTCAGCATTAATGACATAGGTGGAGAGTGCTGCCATGCTTAAATGAAATCTCTGTCTGATGACGTCTCAATATCTGAGGTGCTTCTGTTAACAGAGCTGTCACATTGCCCTGGACAGTGTGCAGACATTTTCATCTGGTTTTACAGTTCATAAAGAGAAAACCAAGAAATGCATTTTCAAAGCAGCCGCTACTTTTACTTGTTTCTGTTTTGGGCAGCCTGATTTGAGGCGTTTGCCAAGCTGTCAGGCCAGCTCACCTACATTTACAGGGGAGCTCGGCAGTGGCACTGGGCTCATCCCATATCCTTGACTTCCAGGATCACAAGTCTCCTGCAGTACAAGTGCTTTTCCTTCTTGCCTGAGCTGGTCAGATCTGTCGTGCTCCATTCCCGTTACAAAGTTGGAGTTGAGTGAGCATGGCTTGTGTCCTGACTGCACTTCAAACACTTCCTGGCCGGTCACGAGGGCTGTCCTCGGGAGAGAGCAGCCTGCTCACCTCGCAGCAGGGCACTGGAGGTGGCGTGGAGCACGCCGGTGGCGTCACGACCGCCGCGATTAAATTGTTGTGGAGATAGGAAAAGCCATCTGCTGTTTGTCCCCCCTGCCTGCTCGCTGTCCAGCCAAACCTGGCTGCCGGCGTGCCAGGCTGTCCCGTGGAACTGGCCTGGCAGCCGTGGGGCCTGGCTCAGAGGCTTGGTGGCACATTTGCAGCTGGCATGGCGCGCCAGGCTGCGGGAGCTGTGCAAAGGGCGCGCCGGGCGCTGGAGCGCGCCTGGCGCAGCCGCTGCCCCCCGGCTCTGAGGGCTGGCTGGTCCTGGCTGTGCTGGGGATGTGCTCTCGCTCTCCTCAGATGGTGGCAGGCAGAGCTGGCCTTGTGCCTGCTCCTTCCCTGGAGAGAGAGCTGTGTGGGACTCATCCCAGCGTTGCTGGGAGGAGATGACCTTGCAGTTGCTGCCGTGCCTGTGGTGGCATGCTGAACTCCAGTGGTCCCTGTGGGTCCATTCCAGCTCAGGGCATTTTGTGATCCCATCTGTGCTGAAAGGGTTGGGACAGGATGCAGGGCTGTTTGTGTGGAGCGCTGGGATGGGGTGTGTGGGCTGTGTGCAGATCTGCTGATTTCCCAGGATGCAAATACTCGCTGTAAATCCTTTGTGCAAGAGTCTGAAATCCTTTGATATACCATCCAATATACACCGGGAAACAATATCAAACTTGTTGAGCAAATGAAGTGTTAAAAGAATATTAGGGTTGCTGAAATACGAAGGTTAAGAACCCAAAGTTTAGGAAATGCCAGATGCAAAATCCCAGATACTTACTTGCTTTTTACATTTGGTGACATAAAGCCTATTTGTCATGATGATTCCATTTTAAGGGCATGATCATACGCTGTTTTTTCCAATGCTGGCCTTAAAGAGCAGGGAGTTAGCAACCAGTTATTTAATAGTATGTTTAATTAAGAAAGAACAGTATGTGGTATGTGAGACTCTCAGCTTTATTTATTGTACTTAACTAAATTCCTCCCTAATGGCAAAATTTGTATTTTTCTTCCCTCCTGACACGCTCATGGATTTTCCCTGGTGTGTGCTTCCCAGTGCATAGTGCTGATCAGTTTATTATCTAAATACTGTACTGGCAGGAATGTGCCTTCACCTGATCTCTGGATGAGGTTTGGTGGGTTATGGTGATGCTGTAATCTCTGTTAGTATTTTACTAGCTTCACTCATGAAATGTGAACCTGATTTTGGGGCATACACTGTGTAGTGCTTTACAAGTTCAGAGCTTCCATGTCCTAATGCTCTCTCTTTATAACTGGGTGTTCATCCCAGTCCTGTTCCCATCATTGGCTCTGCTCTTCACACCTTCCTCTTTAGAACTAGTTTCCATCTCCATGTCCTTCCATAATCCATGTTCTCAGCCCCACATACAGGTTTTCTCTTTGGGCCTTGTGATGCTCCCTACTGCTTAGAATCCTCCTTTTGTTTCTTCTGGTCCCCCTGGGTTGGGCAGTGCTCAGTTCAGCTGTGGGCCTGGTCCCTCTCTCGTGGGAGCAGTGTAGTGCTCAGGAGCACAGACTTGCCAAATTTAAGCATTCTTATGGAGCACGTGTAAAGTGAAGAGATTTTAAAATCAGCTGTGTTGTGTGTGTTTTCAGAAACAACACGTTAAACTTTATCCTGGCACAAACCTTGCCCAACCACGAGTTCCTTGTTCAAAGCTCTGGAGTGCCTGAGCTGTTGAAGCAAAGGTCACTGGTGCTTTTTGGACGTGGCTGAGTGATGACATGTGGTTCTGCCCTGGTTCTGGCATTTTGGCTAAAGCATTCCAAAATTTTCAGCCTGGGGTGGGCACTGGCACTGTGTGCTTACAAGAGAGTGTTAAAATTGGATAAAATGGTCAGCAGCTGAGAATGAGGTCTTGGAGCGAGGAGTTTAGCAATGGGTTTTAAAAAATCAGTAATGACATTTAGAAGAATGATATGTGCTATTTAATTATTTCCTAAGGAAGTTTGGACTTCCTGTGATCAGCATGGGTGCTGTAGGCACAGCCCTGCCTGTCCCGGCGTGTTTGGGCAGCAAGTGCTCGTGGTGGGCTTACAGTGATGAATTCTCATCGATCTTTGCTAATGCCAAGTGAAAGCTTTGGTATTTGCTAGTGCTCTGATTTTTTTTCGGCATGCTAATTATTCCTTTGAATTGGAAATGCTTGTTCAGCACAGGGTAAGAGAGATTGGAATTGGTGATGCTGTGCTGCAGATTTTGTCAAACTTTTCCTGTTTATGTCGACGTGCTGTTCTGTTTTTTTCAGGTCAATTTAGACATCACCACATTTTTATTCAGCTCACACTACATGTGTGTGTGTGCACATGCATATGCATACACAGCTGTAATTTTTTTATTGTTGTACTAACACTGGTCCTGTCCAGGAGAATTTTTTTTTCCCAGCATCATGGTGGAAATATTGTGATGATTTTGGAAATGGCTGCAGATGTCTGAAAACGTAAAAGACAAAATAGAAACACAAATATTTTGCGTCTGTGCAGAGAGACTAAAAGGTAATTAGCCAATGGTAATAAATGGCTTTGTTTTGAAAGACCCAAAATGGTGACCTGAAATGTTTTGAGAGGTTTTCTGGATGATGGCATTTCTGTGTTCAAAGTTTCAGTCCAGAAGTCTCATACAAAAGTGATAACTGTTGGCAGGGGAGAGCAGTGGGAAGTTATGCCTGCAACAGGAAATCATCTCACTTTTAGAAGTGAACATTGCTATTTCAGGTTTTAATTTTGATAATTAGCAGTAGCAGCTCATTCTCAAATTGCACTTCTAACAGTAGGTGGTCCAGAATTGCATGAGGTAACTTAATATGCCCTTTTTTCCTGAGTCTGTAATTGGAAAAAGACAGGAAAAGCTAACTGCTATTAATTGCACAAGCTATTTACAGCACAGAAAAATTGGTTTCTCATTTGTATACACGCAGAACAGTGTTGGCACTGCTGCTAAGTGCTGCACGTCAGAGGTTTTGCTCTAATACTGAGTATCAAATACTAATTCCTGTTACTGAAGGTCTGCCTTGGACTGTAGTTCCCAAGCCCTTAGCCAGCACACCTCACCTGGTTCCCAGTTTGGTGGTAACATATTCCCCAGGACTGCTTTTGTTCCAATGTCCTTGTAAATTCCTCTCACCTCCCCAGTGGATATGGCAGCTCCTTGTGAGGGATCTCTCATGGCCCAGTGCATTCCTGCCAGCCTTCCTGGTGCCCACAGACCTGTGGAAGATGCATGTCTCTCCTGGCTGGTGTTCCACCAGCTCTGCCTGCACTCTGCAGCTGAAATTGGGATGCCTGAAGAGTCTGCTGAGAATGCAGCAGGTAGCCAAGGAGCTTGCTGAGATGTCCTGGTGCTGCAGGGTACACATATGTTGTACCTTAGGGTGAAAACTGTGGTTTGCATTTGGTGTCAAAATCGCTGTTAATGCAGGCTAGGTTAGTGTGAATTGCAAATCCTAGATGTAAGTATCTGTTCACATAATTCAAAGTGATTACACATTTGTGTTTGTGAGAGATGTGAGAGAAGAGCCGAAAGGAAGATCACACTTTAACATGTGCTAACATTTTCCTGCTAAAGTCTGATCTGCTGGTGTCTTCTGCTGGCCATCCTGCCTGAGCATTTTCTTGTGATGGACCAGGTTATTGTTCATAGCTGGTTTCTACTTTGAGTTCTTCCAGTAGGTACCAATGGAGTTTTAATTTTTTCCCTTTTATTGTATTTGGAAATAGTTGGGTTAGTTCAGATTGAAAGGGCCTTCAGGAGGTCTTCAGTCTAACCTAATCAGAGCAGGGTCAGCTGTGAGATCAGACCACAGTGCTCAAGGCTTTATCCAGTCAAGCCTTTCATGAGTGACAAAATTAAATAGATGGATGCCCAGTTGCCCTGAACAAACTCCAGCAGTGAGATGAAGAGATAAAGAGCTGGTTGCAACCTAAGTTTGCCTTGGTTCTTCAGCAAGCCAGAGGTGCAAAGCTTTGAGCTATAATTGAAGGTGGAACAGATGTTACACGTGTATTGGAACTTCACTGTGAATCCCCATCGAAAAAGATTTATAATTTCCCAGTTAATTTCCAGATGATCTTTTTTAACATGCTGAGGGTAGCAGATGTGTTTGTTATATCCCACTCTTTTAAGTCATTTTAGGGAGTTAAACAGATGGATGCCTTTTGAAATCCAGCAGCTGTAGCGGCGTTGTTTCGTGTGCCAGCCGGGATGGAAGGAAGCAGCAGCTGAGAAGTGCTTTGCTTGTGACGAGCTGACCCACTTGCCAACAGCCAGTCATGTCCCCATGTTGTGACAGGAATGATTGACTACACCTGCTTTTACTGTGCAATCAGTTGAGTTTCTAGACAGCTGGGCAAGCTTGAATACAGGTTGTTCTACCGCTGGAATAAACAAAGCTCGTGTTCATTCTCATACAGGAAGTGATTATGTCTCAAAACACAGAAAATCATTCCATCATCTGTGTGCCATTTATTTGGAAAAAGGTTGTGTGTTACAGCGTCCTTGCTACTAAAATTTCAAGGGGAAATACAGAATCCAGAAAATTTCTCTCTCAGTGCTACATCTTCAGTGTGTTGTTTGCTGTCCAGTGATAAACATCAGCCAGATCTCCAATGTGGCCGCGGGTTGTTTTGACACTGATACCTTCCCAAAATATTCCAGGCAGTGAGAGCAGTGTTATTGAAAATCTTATTGATGGGGTGTGTAAAATAAATGCAAGGCTGTGAGGCCTTCATTCTGTAGCTGTAAACCATTGAGTTCAGTACAGCATCATGGGTAAAACTCAGGGTGGCAGGAAGCCTGTTACCTTAAAAAAACTAAAATTGTTTAAATGTTGAAATATCAAAGCTGTTTAAGGCAACAAACTTGTCACTAATCATTACAGTGGGAACCTCCTTTGATTTTTTAGGAAAAAAAATATTAGGACAGCATTCATGAGTAGGTTTTTATGTCAGTTTTGGGTGGTGGATATTAAAAATGCTTGAAAAAAATCAATGTTAGAACAGCACAGGAGGGTTAGTTATCAGTTTGCTAATGGGAGAACAAAGGAAATACAAGGGAATTCAAGAAGGGAAGCTTGATCCTGCCATGCATGAGGCTGCACAGTGGCCCTGCAGCACTTCAAATTTGATTATTTTGTGCTAGGTTAATAGAGAGATTTAAAAATAACTGTTTCCTGTACATTTCCTTGCAGAGTGATTATTTAAGCTTTCTGGTTTAAAACTGAGTGTGGTATTCGGCAGGTGCAAGTAAATCTCTCCCTCAAATGGACATGTGGTTTTCAAGAATAAAATTAATTATTACTTTTTGCTTTCCCCCCAGTTTACCCAGGGTTAGGTAATCCTCATCAAATTCCCATGTTAGATCATCGCAGTGGGGATGGAGGCTGGTTTTGGGGATGTTGACTCTCAGGAATGGTCATGGCTGTTGGGTTGATGGTTGACACAGGTCTGTGTAAATCTGAAGAAACATCCCTGAACTTTTTGATTTAAGAATTTCAGTGGAACCATTACCCCAAAATTTAGCTGAGTAGGGTGTGCTTTTATTTTCCATAAACATCAACTCAGGACAAATCTTTCTTTAAAGGAGCTGTGGAGGTAGGCAGCGTTCCTTTCAGGGCATTATGTTAAGCACTTTCTGTGTTTCCTTTGATGCCACCACTGTGAACAACCCAGGTTTGTATGTTATTTTTTTCTGGTAACATGTTCAGAAATAGCTGGTGTCCATATTATTGCAATTAGTGCCATTCTGTGGTGCATTGCAGGTGACTTCCAGCACAGAACTGCTGCTGAACGGTTGCCCTGTGGAAATGCTCCCTTTTTTTTTCTGGATTCTAGGGAAGAGAGGCTTGGGTTGTGAAGTGTACTTAGCAAAAACTGGAAGTGTAGGATGATAATCATCATTCCCTGCTATCAGCTGTCAGTAGGTGAGCACCACAAGCACTTATTCCATGGCTCCAGAGCTGCACGGTGCTGCACCAGCTGAACTGGATGCTTGGGCTCAGTAGGCAAGAGGATTTTTTTTACTAGAAATTGGCAGGAAATTCGTACTGAGGGGAATGGAGATAATGTGAGTGCATGATAGGATTGGATCGTTCTGTAAAGAAGATTTTGATAAATAGTTCAAATTTGGAAAGCAGATTGTGATGTTGGCTGTAGAGAAACTGCATTGATTTAGGGCAAGTGAAAATCTGGTCCTAGCCACTTA
Organism: Euphonia xanthogaster; assembly: GCA_034509185.1. NCBI lineage: Eukaryota > Metazoa > Chordata > Aves > Passeriformes > Fringillidae > Euphonia > Euphonia xanthogaster. Next base: position 3,003,934 of record JAYDZK010000268.1, read on the forward strand.
GTTTGAGTAGTGAAACTTTGCTCTTTACAAAATAGCTGAAGTTGCTTAATGATAATCTGGCCAATTTGTGTTTGTTCAGAACTGCTGATGTGGGAGAGACTGATGGCAGCTGAGGGTGGGTTGGAATGCTTAAGCAGATCCAGTTGTAAAAAGGCTTTGAAATACAGCCTTTTCTTCCGATCTGCTTCTCAGATGGTTTCTGCCTTTAGGCTCTGACAACTCTTCCAGATGATGGAGCAGGTTCATTTGAAATGTGCCAGCAAGGTTACAGAAGGTGACTACCTGATGATGTGAGGTTGTTAGCTTGTAAGTGGTGGCTATTTTTAACACACCACTTCTCAAGAGGGTAAGAGAGAACAGCAGCAGAGGGAAGAGAGCGTTTTTTTAGGTCCTTTCCTTCATATTTCATCTTAATGTGATGGTTCTTAAAGTCAAGAGTAGCTTGTGGTATTTCTATCATCATCATCATCATCATCACCTTTCTTCTGTGATATGCTCAATAGTCACAGATGTTTTCTTTGCTTTTCCAAACACACCAAGCCATAGGCAATGTCAAGTCAGGCATAAAATAATGTAGGAGCTAGTACCATTAACCTTGTGGAAACAAAGGACACATGAATAGATTAAGAATACCCAGATGCACATCTCTGTCGGGAAGACGTGATCTGCAAGTCTCTTTGCAAAACAGACTTGCAATATTTATTCCAGGTGCTGTTAGTGGCATGGCGAGGTGCTGTCCATTGTTACAGTCACAGACACAGGGATGTGCAAGTCAGGGTGAGCTATGGGCTGGCCTGACAGAGCTCCTCTGTTAGGATCATGAAGATTATTCATGTGTGTGTGCTTTACACTGTGGTCACTGCTGTGACCATGGCGCAGACAAACAGTAAGCATCTGCATCTTACACCACCACAGAAAGCATTCATTCAAACAAGCTCTTGCATTCCTCATCCCTTTCAGTCCTGCTCCTGATGAGTTTAAGTCTGAGGAATGAACTTTACCTGCACAGTCAGAGAGATGGACCTTTTCAAAGCCCATCACAGAACCCCTATCAGTGAATGTCTCAAGACAGCAGGGCCCAGTTTTTATTAGATTGTGGGAAAGTGATATGGCTACAAATCCAAAAGCAGTGGGAGCATAATGAATTCAAAGCTGTGAGTTTGCATTTGCTGTGACAATAGAAACGTATGAAGCTATTGAGTGCAGTGCTACTCCAGGCTTACGTTACAAAACCGTGCAGCACTCTGGCACAGAAATGGGATTAAATGTGAGCATTGTTCAGAAGATGCTAATTTTAAATTGTGCCATTTTCTGTCACCATGCAAGAGCATTTGCTTGTATCACTAGTGTGGCCACTGAAATTTCCCATGTATTTTCTGAAAATGAGTGGAACAGATGTTCTTGACCAGGTAGAACTTGGCTTGTATATTTAAAAAAAATTTACACCGTTATAAAATGAAGTGGAATTAAACCCAATGTGAATCAGAAGCATGTCAGGGGATTACAAGTGGAATTTTAGATCAGAATTAGTGTAATGCAGACAAGATTTCTGTCAAAAGAACTGGGAACAGAACCAAGGTTTCTTCCTCTTCTCACTGCTCTATATAAAGAACTCACATGTACAGATTATAATTGCTGTGGTGAGAGGATGCCAAATTATATAATGCTTCTGTCCACATTCCTCCTTCTAATCTCTACTGTTCCCCATGGGGGAACACAACAAAAAATTATGGGGTTTACACCTTTACTCCTCTACACCCTTATGGGTTCCTTCATAGAATGGTAATGTGAATGTACAGATGGGATCAGCCTTTTCCACATTCGATACTGATGAGGAACAAAAGATGGATGTGAATGTGCAAAATGCCTGCGGTACCAAAAATAGATCCATATTTATTCCTGTCATAACTTCACTTGAGTTGATGGAGCTGTGCCAAGGCTGAACATGCCCACGGTCTATGCGACAGCCGCCTGGCAGCAGTGGAGCTTGATGAGAATGGAGTGGAGGGAACAATCCAACCCTCTGACTCTGGCACTGAGTGGTGACATTTTGGGGATATTCACCTCAGCTTGAAATTATTTTTCTGGGAGATTGCAGATCCATCCTTAATGCCTAAAAGCTGAGGCTAGAGTTGATCAAGGTATTTTCAAGCCTTGAGGTCAGTTCCATCAGCAGTTCTGAATCACCAGACCAGCTAGTGAGGTGTTCTGATTGATAGCATAATTCTACATGGTTTTTCCGTTCAGGCTAATGTAACATTTGGCTTTGTTGAGGATGAATATTGACCACAAGTTGAAAGGAAGGTCTGATTCTCTGATCTTTTCCAATATTTCATCAAGCTTTTAATTTTATTTGCAATACCCACCTGCAATTCATACAGACATTTTCTTTCCTCGTGGGTATAGAGACCCTGTTTTGCTGTTAATTGATAGTGTGTGAGCTGTGGAGGCAGCTTCAGTGGTTTTACTGTTCCAGAAACATTCATCTCATTTGTAAAGACCATCAGTTCAAGAGCAGTCAACTCTGGGCTTTTGTTCTCTTTACTGGCTTTATTTTGGGCAATGTGCTGACTTGCCTACAAGCTCTTGAACTACAGGCCATTCAAATAGTTTCCTCTGGTGTGTTAAGTTCTTGAGTTCACATGAGCCTGCTCACTAAAATTTTGAGAGTATTAAGCCAGTTCTCAACACCAGAGTCTTGGCACTTGAGCTGACACTCCATGGTGCTGAGCAGTCACAGCTTGAGTCCAAAGCAGTGATACTTTCTGAGCTTCAAACTCAGCTGTGTAAGCCAAATCAGTAGGGTTTATTGTGGTTTCGTTGTATTGTTTTTTTTTTTCTAATAGGGAACTGCTTGTTTCTAGCATTTTTCCTTCCATATTTCCCCATTTGGGGAGTGGCTGGGCGCTCCCTCGGCTACAGGCAGATAAGGAGGGGATGTTGTGGTTATTCAGGCAAAGATACTCAATCAAACTTAAAGCTGCAAGGGAATTTCTCCTAGTCAGAGTCTTACCCTACATTTCTGGGAAGGAATGAGGCTCTTGCTTTTTGTTTAGATAATTTCCCTCCTTTTTTAAGGTTGCTTACTCCTACCTTAGACACAGAAATTTGGGTGATTCAAAACAGGGAAGGGAAAACTGGTTGGGCTTTTCAAAGAAGATAAGATAAGAGAGAGGTTCCCAGATCCCTTTGACTGTCTACGAGAAGCAGTTTCTTTTAAAAATCCTAGCCTTAAAACTAGATAAAAATTATTCTGTTAAGCAACAACAACAAAACCAACCCAAAGCAAAACCAAAACCGCAGACAACCCAAAAACTTGTCAATTCCAAAGACAGACCAAAATTGATGTTGCCAGTCTTTGCAGATAAAGCCTGTAATGTGATATAATTTATGATCTCATGTGACTACACTGCCACTGGATACAGCATTTCAGTGCCATTATGCTGTGATGTTTAGATATGTAAAGCAAAATATGTATAACATAAAAACTCCCCCAGGTTTTAGATGACAAAGGATTATTAGATGCACACTGAATCCATGAGAGAAGCAGTAATTCTAGGTCACTCTTCAAATGTGTTACCAGGAATTCACAGAAAGCTGTGATGAAGAATGTGTCCACTGATTTGGCAAAATATCTGTCAGGATCATAGACTGAGTGTATTCAGAAGAAATCATATTCAGTATGTTGGACTGCATGCTGAGAAATCAGTAGAACTCCTTTGAGTGTCCAAAGGAACTGTGGAGTATTTAATCCACCATCATGCAAGAATCAGATTCCATAATTGTTAAGGGAGCAATGAAATGAATCCTTTTCTTTTGGTCAAATTAATTTTGGGGCTGGTTTGGTATCCCGTACCCTAGCCAGTTTTCCAAGATAAAAACAGAACAACAAAAACTGGCAAGCTGGGTGCAGCAGGGATTGGTGGCCTGAACCTCATAAAACGTGTAAGTGAAGAACAGAACGTAAAGCTGTCAGTTAGATCTTCTAATAGCTTTTAAACCTTACTGTATTTTATTACAGATCTAAAATTAGCCTGGTTTTCAGGCCTGGATCTTTTTCAAGATGTTCTTACTGGAGCTCAACCTTCTCTAAGCCAGCAGGGCTGAGTCCTCAGCGTGGAACGGTGGAAATGGTGTTGGAGCATTTGACACATTTCTGCTCCAAGGACTACCAGTCCTCTCAGATGGTAAATTTACATTCTTTATCGACTTGTGGGGTTTTGAAATGTTCTATATAGCTGTGTTCAAGCTGACATTGAGGACAGTTATAGCAGAACATGAGAAGGGATCTCGGTGGGATCTCGGTGAGATGGATGATGAGGGATGTGTGCTTTGCCATTTGAAATTGGTGGATAAAGAGGTTGAGGTGGAAGCAGTTACTTAAAAAACCAGCTACCATACAATTTACCCTGTTGCAGTCACTACAGAACAGCCTGCTGAAGTGGTACACGTGAAAGCAGATGTGCTGAAAAATCTCAGCAACAGCCAAGACTGACCACGTGAGCTTTATGTGGGAACTTGAATTACAGTTTACATTGCAATGTTGAGGAAGAATAGTGCTTGATAATAAGTGGAGCACAATTTCTGACTTTGATTTTCACTTCTGCCACTTGGTCACTGTGTAACCTTGGGTAAGTCATTGAGGATGACATCTGCAGAAGGATCCAGCAATGCTGTCTTTCATCCTGGAGACACCTACAATACAATCCAAGGAATGCCTTTTTTCTGTCTGAAAGGTTCCCACATCTAAAAACCTGAGGTTTGCACGTTTAAAACTTCCTGAAAAGACTGAGTGTTAAATACAGGTCCCAGCTCCCCTTGCCATGAATGATTGAGCATGATTGAGCCTCCCTTCCCCAAGCACTGCTCGCAGCCTGGATGGGGCAGGGGCAGTGGGGCTGGGCTCCCTCTGTCCTGCTGAGTCAGTGTGTATTTCAAACATTTCAAGTGTAGGTTCATTGTTTCTCTGGATGCCCCGTCCCTGGAAGTGTTCAAGGCTGGGCTGGATGGGGCTTTGAGCAACCTGAACTAGTGGAAGGTGTCCCTGCCCATGGCAGGGGGCTGGAACTTCTAATCTTGAAGATCCCTTCCAACCCAAACCACTCTCTTCTTGCTGGGATCACTCTTGTCCTTGCCACCCAGGCAGTGGCTTAGGGGTTCAGTACTTGGGGAGTGGATGAGGTGGGAATAAGGAGCTGAAGGAAGCGGCCCTACTAGGGAAATAAAGCAATTAACTGGAACTGTGGTGAAGATTTGATTGAAATGCACCTTTTGCTTCCATGTCACATGTTGGTTTTGTGCATATTATTCTGAGACATCCTTCTATAATCATAGAATTGTTAAGGTTGGAAAAGACCTCTAAGATTATCAAATCCAACTGTTAACCCAGCACTGCCATATTACCACTGAACCATGTGCCCAAGCCCCATATCCATGTGTTTTGTGGCCGCTTCCCTGAGCAGCCTGTTCCAGTGCCTGACAATCCTTTCAGTGAAGAAATTTTTTCTCATATCCCCTCTGAACCTACCCTGGCACAGCTTGAGGCCGTTTCCTCTCCTCTTGTCACTTGAGGCTGGGGAGCAGAGCCTGACTCCCACCTGACTACAGTCTCCTCACAGTGAGTGCAGAGAGCCAGAGGGTCCCACCTGAGCATCCTTTTCCCCAGGCTGAGCCCTCCCAGCTCTCTCAGCTGCTTCTCATCAGACTTGTGCTCCGTTCCCAGCTTCATTCCCTTCTCTGGAATCACTGCAGCCCCTCAATGTCTTTCTTGTAGTGAGGGATAAGTCCAAGCCCTAACTGGGCACTGTGGCTCTGTATGTCCTGTGCTGAGCCCCCCATGCAGTCTGACAGGCATCGCTTGGTGCCTTGATTTGCACAGGGATAATCAGTCTCCCACTGGCCGGGATGGTGCAGATGTGCAGCAAGGGGGATATGTGCAGCTCTGAAATGTGTCAGGATGAACAGGAACGCGGGATCCAGGGCTTGTAACGGATCCTGGCATCCGCCGAGCAGCGTGAGGAGGAACCTGCGACACTGAAAGCCTCCCCAAAGCCAAGAGTTGCTATAATAGGGCCGGATTACTCACTGTGCTTATTCAAATTCCTGTTGATGCTGGCAGCGGGAGTTTTTCCCGAACAGCCACGAACAATAAGTCACCTCCAGGTGTTTTGATTTAAATTTTTATTTTCAAATTTCAAAAAGAAACCGGTCCCCGGCTCGCTCCGTGCCGCGCCCCCGGAGCATCCCTCCGGAGCATCCATCTATCCATCCCTGCAGACCCCTCTGCCCGCCGCGGGAGCCGAGGCCACTCCTCCCCCTGCGGAGAGAGGGTGCGATTTCTTGGTTTCTTTTTTTTTGTTGTTGCTGCTGGGAGCGGGCAGGGCGGGCCCCGCATTGGCCCTGCCCGCTCCGCTCGGTGCCGGGCGGCCGCCGCCTCCCGCCCGGCTGGTCCCGGCCCCCCCGGGATGCGCCGAGCCGCGCCGGGCGGGAGCCCGCTCCACTGCGGGAGGGAGCGTGAGCTGCCGGCTGCTTGCCCTTCCCTCTCGCTGCTGAATCGCTTTCATTTTTAATCTGGTTTTTTCCCCATTCCCCCCACCCCCCCCACCTCCAGGTTTTTATGCTCAGCACTGGGGGAGCCGGGAAATTTTGTGGCCACTGACATATTTTGATTTAAAAATCGCTGTCAGTGGACGTTTCTCTTTCTGCTCCGGCATCGTTGTCCTGTTCACAGCTATTTAGGCTTAAGAAGCTTGATTCTCTAAGGCTTGTATCCAAGGGCATCAGTCATTAACACACTGAGCTACATCTGCTTCTTGGCTAAGACTGAAGAAGGACATCTTAAGCTGGAAATCCTGCTCGCTCACTCTCTAGTGCTTACGGAAGGGGAAGCATATGCAGCAGCAGGTTCCTTTTTTTTTTTTTTTTTCCCAAAGGCTGCTTCACTTTGGAGATGCAGTGACAAGATAATGGAGTGAAAGTCTCTCATTTCCAGGCAAGAAAATTGCAGGAGTCAGATAGAGAAAGGAAGAAGCAAGTTACATAGCAGAAATAGGAAAGAGGACATTGGTAAAGAACTGAAAATAAAATTAGAGAAAACAGGTGGAAGGCTGGCATAAAGCTGGGAGATATTTTAGACTGAAAGTGGTGTGTTTTTTCTTCTTTTTTTTTCTTTTCTTTTTTCCTTTGTCTTTTTTGTAAGTTTTTTTTTTAATTGGTTTTATTGTTGATTTTAAATTCTAAGCTGATTTTGGAGATCTCTGCAGTCACCAGTCTGCTTTAGAGCAGAACAGCTTCCCCAACGTGTCATTTTCTCTCTCCCTGCCTGCTGTCTCTGCTGCTGCTGCTGACAGAAACGTGTTAGGAAAGCAGAAAGAGAAAATGCCAGCCATCCTGGTAGCCTCCAAAATGAAATCGGGACTACCTAAACCCGTTCACAGCGCTGCTCCAATCCTGCATGTCCCAACAGCCAGGACCATCCCACAGCCCTGTTACCTGAAGTTTGGGAACAAGGTGGAGGTGACGAAGCCATTGTATTCCAGCCAGATTCCTCTCAAATCTTCCAACGGACAAGAAAACGCAGGAGATGGCCTCCCAGCAAGGAAGAGTAGCTCGGTAGAAAATGGATTTGACACACAGGTTAGCAGGCACCAAATGCTGGGGAGGTGTACGTGGGAATTTATTTCCGTGTTGAGTGTGCAGCAGGTTTTCTGGGGTAAATAGCACGGAATTACGGGGAAGGGATGTGCATGTGTGTGTGTGTGTGTGCCAACATCTGTCTGCAGTGGTGGGATGAAAACATGTGAAATATTCCACACAGTGGCATGTGTTATTCTGTCAGCGTGATGGAGCTGGTGCTGGGGTGCTGAGGGATGGGGCTGCGTGTGCTGCTTGCCTGTGCTGCCTTCTCCATCGCCTCTGCTTGAACTCGGGGGGCTTTACAGGAGGGAGATGATAGGGATGTTGTTTGTGGGGTGTGTTCTTTGTGTGCTTTCTGTAGGTGCTGAGTGTGAGGGCTGGCTCGTGTGCCTGGGCTGGGGGAGGATTGCTGGTTGTTAGGAATGTGTTTTGTGTTCGGTCGTGTACTGTACCAGAGCACTGTGTGAACGTTCTGTGTTTGTAGCTGTGTGGGGAGTGAATGGGAGGCAGTGCTTGATGCTAGATTACAGTATGCAGGTCGTTCCGTGCAGCTAAATTAAACAGATTTTGTGGGAAATGAACACTTAAGTGGAATTGCCTGTATAATGCTATGGGTGCATGACATCATAGATGCAGCACATCATCAATGTACACATTTTAGGTTTCCGTTTAGTCTGTGTCAGCTTCCTAATGTATTTTTATGTGTGCTGCTTGCTGTATGGGGAGGAGAGATGCCCGTTGCTCAGCTGGTTTAATTTCTGTGGGCAGGGTGAGGTTGTCAGTGTGGCTGGGGCTGCCCTGCACTGCCGTGCCCTGGTGAGCTTCGCAGCAGCATGGGCACAGCGTGTGTGTGGCTGTGCTACGGAGGGAGCAGAGCAGATGGGCTGCTGCAGCAGCAAGCACAATTGATTGCTGTGCTCCAGAGATAGCTGTACAGCCCTGGGATGTAATTTGGCAGCAGCCATATACATTACACACTGCTTCTGCCAATATCTGAGCCCGGTGGAAGGTGATACCATTATGCTGAGAGAGGGAAATGATGACAGAGACTCACCTGTTTTTTTCCTTCTTTGAGGAATAATGGATCATCCCTGCCACCTAGATTCTGAAATCTGTGGCCTGGTAACCCTATTCCCTCAGACAAGTGTGCCTGCTGATGGGGCGTGTTTGACCGCATGCCCTGATTTCAGGATGTGCTGCACTTTCCTTGCTGGTAGACAGGGTGACGTATGGGGCTGCTCAGGCCAGACAGATATGACTGGAGCAGTTCCTGAGGGACTGAGAGCAGGCAAAGGAGACAGCCAAGCATGGATGCAGGGTAGTGGCAGCAGACAGACCAACCTGTGCTTCACGTCCTGCCCTTACAAGATAATCAAGAGCTCTCTCTCACTTGCGCCTGAGTCTGCCCTTGTGCTTATGCAACGTCAGCAAAATCTCATTATCTGCTGCCCTTTCTCTCACGTGTGCCATGGGTTCTGCATGGAAATCTGTATTGCTGAAAAAGTGGTTGTTATTTAGAAATACTTTCTCATCTTGTAAGAGATTTTGCTCACAGAGATCTGCCGGTGGGAGCCGTTTGCAGCACTAAGGGCAACACTATGGTGCTTTTAACCCTTACAAGGATGTGGAAAAAACCCCATTTTATTTTTGTAGCCTGATGATGAAAGGGTCTTGATGCTAACTTGTTATATTTGAACAGGGAAAGATTTTGGCTAAGGAAATGTCAGATAATTTTACATTTTTAATTTCTTCAGCAGCAGGAGAAATCTTAAGCTTTGCATTCTCAGTAATCTCCTCTGGCTGGCAGTCTGAGCAGATGACCAGTGCCTTTTAAGGTGTGAACCAGTGAGGCTTTTTCCACTATCTATTATCTTGAATAAACACAGTCATTTTTTTGTTGTTCAGCAGCTTTGTTGATCCTTTGAGCTTTGATCCTTCTGCCCACAAGAGCATACGGGGTTTTGCCATTCAAGCTGGTCATTTGGAATGGCAGTCTATATCTAGAGGGAGATTTTTCCAGATGTGTTGTGTCAAGGGCACTGATCGTTCCTTTTCCTACTGTTCCTCCCTGCCAAGGGAGGAGGAACAGGGTGGATGGATAGCTGCCAGCTGATAGGTCAGCAGCTGAAGCTTTTATCTTGGAAGACCTTCAGCTACATTCAGGTACAGAAGTGCTTTCTGATAATAACCCTATAATAACCTAGTAAGGTTTAGACTTGAACATTGCAGCAGGTCTGAATAGCTTGAGAATCTGAGGGTGATTGCTTTGCTTCTCTGGGTGGTTTACCTGAAGCACCAATGTGACCCTCACCATTTTATTGGGCAGGCACCTGGCATCACCTGTGAGGGATGGAAGTGACATTCTTACAGTAGAATTGATAGTTTAGATCCACCAGCTGGACCATTGCCCAGTGTTTTGGCTCCTATCCTCTGTAGATCTTGGTCCCTCTGCAGAATTTTCAGCCCACAAGAAAGGACATCCTCCTGTGTGGGTGGAGGGAGAATGAGAGAGAGATTGTGTCATTTGGACTAATTCTCTTAGTTCTGGGAGTATTTCAGGGAGTTGTTCTTAGTCCCATTGAAGTGGGTCCTTTTTGCACTACATAATACAAAATTTAGTGGCTTATTGGACTGATTATTCTGTAGAAGAGGCTGTGTCTAGAGTCCAGAAGCCAGCATATGAGGGTACCATGTTCTCATGCTGGGTTAGCATGTTTCAAGCCACTTAGACACCACTGCAAAGCTTCATGAGCTTTTTTTGGTGTCAGGTGGTACCTTTCTAGAAGCTGATTCTTCAGAGAACATGAGCACTGCAGGTGGTATTCATTAAAGCACCAATTAAAAAAAAAACTGCTGAAATTCATGATGTCCCACTCACAAATGTGGCATCAGTGAAAACTTCTTCATGTTTTGCTGATTTTGTTCCTCTTGATATGATTTAACATGTGTTAGCTGGATTTTATGTAACTGGAGGTTTTGTGCCTTAAGGCTTTATAAGGGCAGTGTGTTTTTTAAAATGCTGTGCAATTTATAAAAAGCAACACTTCAGAATATTTCAGGGGCACTTTCCAAAGAAAGGTCTGAGGGTTTTAGCATCAAGCCCATTGCAAATGCTAGTCGGAAATCTTAGGTTGATGAATCATGGCAGTATCATTCCTATTTTACTGTTACTGATATACACACTCTATTTTTCCATATTAAATCCCCTGTGTTGTGCACAACAGTATCTGACTGTTGCACTGGTGCTTATTTTGTCTAATTTGAAAACACCGCCAATAAATTGTACTACCCATATTTAGAGAGAATTGTTTTGGAAATATTTAACTTTGTTACCAGAGAAACTCCTGTCGAGCAGATAGCAAGATTCTCATCTCCCATCTACAGAATGGTATTGCTCAGTGATTCTGAGAAAGTCGGAGGCATTTGGCTACTAAACTTGCATTAGTTATTTAAGAAAGAAATCATTGCCAATTAGGAGTCTGTGGTTGTGGTGTAATTGTTCATGCAGATGCAAGAAGGAAGATGCCATTGTGAAGGTTTCTGAAGGAGATCACGGATTTAGTTATTGTGTTTATTGCTGCTATGTTGTATTCTCCAAATTCTTGATTTTCTTTCTCCAGAGAACCTAAAAAATAATCACTGTTTGTACCTTCAGTAACTGAAGCAGCACTAAAGGCACCAGGACCTGGCTAAATGGTTGGTCCCACCCTTCCACTAAAACCCTTCCAAGTTAAGAGAATCCCTTTAACCTGGGTGTAAAGTTATGTGTGTTCAGCAATTACCTGTAATTGTGCTTTGCTTGGCTGGGAGGGAAGGGGCTAGGAATTGGTATTGCTTTGTAAACTTCTTTGCAATATTCGTTTGCCAAAAACTTTCCTGGTGGACATGACAAGCAGGTGCTCACAGAGTGTGATGTTCTCCCTCACTTTTCTCTTTCACTACACTAGGCAAAGCCTAGGATTTCTACAGCTCTTGCAACTCCTTGTGCTGTCTACAGAACTCTTTTTAGTTTCCCTAGACCCTTTTTTTTTAAATAATTCAGTTTAAAACTGAATTATTGTCTGAAATCAAGCTACCTCGCTCAGCTAGATTTTTTTTTTTCATATTGCTTTCCCAGTTTGTGAAGATCTTGTTGAGTTTGGCAGCCTGGATCTGGGGTGGTCTAGTTCTGGGATGTTCTAGATGTCCCTGTTTTCTAGTCTTACACTAGATTATTTTAGCTAGTGATTCTTTCCTAATTTTTCAAGATCATCTACACCTGGGGTGTGCTCCAAAAGCATTTGCCGCACCTGTTGCGGTTAAACACATCTCTGTTTTTTGCCTCATTGCCCATTGTGCAGTCCAAGTAATGACAAGGGTATTACAAGTCCCTGATACAGATGGAGTGGACAGCCATTCCCAGGTTGCTGGCACCTTCCAGGGAGTTCAGTCAGCTGTGCACTGCTCTCAAACTAATTGACTGAACTGGTTCCTCCAGTATTTTTCCACACTTCAAATTTAGGCTCACATCAGATGTTTGATGAGCCACATGTGACCCATGATCTGCGGGCTCTGGGTTTCTCTTCTCTGCCTCACTCCCCTTGTGCCCATGCCATTAACAATCCAAATGAAGCCACATAGTTCAGATATTAGTCATTATTTTTCTATATTTTATTAACTTTAACTGGAGCTGTTTGAACCTCAGTATCACTGTCTTGCCAACGTGAAGCTTCATAGACAGAAGGATTAATGGAGCATATTGCAGAGAAATGATGCCTTCCCTTCTCCTGTGCATTAGCCATTTCTGTGTGTGATGCTGGATTTCACAGTTCTCATACCAAACCAGCTTGCAGAAGGGATAGGGATCGAGCAAATCTTTATCTGGACCCAATTTCAAGTCAGATGAGCATCAGCTGGTTTCAGTGCCATTGCATGAGCTGCCTCAGTCGTGTGAAATTTGGTCTTGCTAAGACTGCTGAGCTAATTATAAATGAAATTATGAGAAATATGGTCAATCATACTGATAACTTTCACATAAAAGATTGCTTTTTGCAGTAGGAAGAAATCAAATGGAGTCACGTTTAGGATATAAACAAAGGATTGATTTCACTGAAGTTGGAAGAAGCTAAGGAAAACTATAGATTCAGACTATCAAAATACATAAACACAAAATAAATTTGAAATTGGTGCTAATGAGCTTGTTGATATGATTATAGTTATGTATCTAAGTACATTCTTACAAAAAAGCCTGTGCTGGATCTTTATGATGGAATTTTAATTTTTTTTTACACACTGTAAGCAGTTTGAGGCTACTGAGTAGCCAAATCTTCTATTTATGATTGCTGTGGGTTTGATATATTTCTAGATACATACTGAAAAATAATTGTTGGGGGCAGGGAAGGATTTGCTCTAGATGAAATGTTCTCAGATAGAAAACGAGATAACAGTTGCAAAGTTGTTTTATTGTGATTGTTAACACGGATTTTTCAGTGGTTTGTCTTTTCATATAAAGAGCTGCCTTTTCTGATGCCTTGCATTTGAACAACAGGTGTAACGTTGCACTATAAGTTCAGGAGGTTCTTTAATCATGGGGTTTTCATTTAGAATATGCAAAGGGTTACTTTGCATGAAGTAACTTTGTTCAAAGTTCCATTTGATTTTTTATCATATTGGAAAATGTTTTTTTCCCCCTCTTGCTTGTGACAGTCTATCGATCTATCTGGCTTGAAAATTTGAATATGCTTAACCTAAAGCACTTTAGAGGTAGGGATATTGCTCTTATTTTCTGGAGATCATTTGTGAAGTGGACGGCTGAGGCACAAAAAAATGTAGCCAAGGTCAGTCTGCAGCTCTATAGAAATTGCTAGCTAGTCCCTTGATACTAGATTATCTTTCTCCTTTGCTGCTACTTGTTAACAGCTCAAAATGCTCATGCATATGGTGTCCATGTGTTCTCCTTCTGTCCTTGAAACTGTTAGTTTACTCCATTAAGTTGAATTTCTTAAGTGAACACTCTCACTTTTTTGTCCCTGCTTTAGCAAGTGATTTTTATCACCTTCTGCTGTGACACTTGATGCATGGTGACACCAAGCAGAAAGAGGTACAAGCATATTGGTAGAGGAGAACAACAGACACCGCTTTTGAAACCTGCTGGCGCTGAACCTGAGCTGTAGTTCTCAAAAAGAAAAAAAAAAAATCTCAATTTAAAGAAGTCTGATAAACAAATCATTAAGGTGGTGCTTAAATCAGTAGTTATTTTGCTTGAACTTCACAGGTTTGCAACAAGATAAATATTGTAAGTGCTGTTTAAGATATATTTGTGAATTAAGCAATAGCTGGGCCTTTAATGAAAAGGTGTGTGTTCTGCTTTTGCCCTTTTTTCCCATTTATTTTTTTGCTTCTTGAAGCTTTGGAGCTAAATCTTCAACTTTTTATTTTGGTATAAATCAAGAGATGATCTGAAAATTTTAACCCATTAATCTATTTTTTTTTTCTTTGCAACAAATTGTAGAATCTCATTCCCCTGAGAAATTCACCTGGCTAAAAATACCCTGCTTTAATATTATTTTTAGAAACATCTATATTTGAAGTATATAAATGGTTAGCTATGATGTGTATTATTAGGCATGAACTGTTGGTACATTTTGTAACAGGAAGTTACTGGTTTTCCATTCACCAAGAGCTGGAATTCAGTCAAACACTTGGCACTTAGTTGTATGCCTCTAATTTTATCTGTAAATTGTTTTTTCTGAAATAGTTTGTGGAAACTCTCTCAGTTTCTTCAGTTTTGCATGGAAAGGCATGGAAATAACTGCTAAAACTTAAAACAAATAAACCACCTATTAAAATAAATGAGAAAACAGGTCACTTCTTATTTTACAACAGGCTGAGATCTGAAGTTTTATTCTGATTCCACCTTTTTTTTGCCTGTTGAAAGTATTTTTAGTTGTGTTATCCTTGGATTATTTTTCATTTTAATTTCGGGTTATTTCAGAATTGGAAACAGTGTGTGGGAAAACAATGCCTGAAAGGGAAAAGTATACAACTTCTGTATTTGAAAATGCACTTTTACCAGGACTTTTTTCCCCTGTGCCTGTTGAGCTTTGGACTGTCACATCATCATATTTTGCCAGTTCTTGTTTACTTGCATTTTTTAGCTTGTGTTCATCCCTTGTCTTGGATGTTTCCTCAAGTCCTTTTCCTTGCATGGATTTTTTTTGTCTCTACAGTAGTGGCTATAAGTTGCCATATCCTCTCTTTCACAGTGGGAAGGAGTCTCCCTAAGTGTCTTTATTTTATCTGTCCTCTCACTAATCTTGGTCCAATTCTTCTGTCTTGTCCTTTGTGTAGTGACAGCCATGGTATAATCCAAAAGTGCCTTGGCTTTGCTGTGAAGGCTGTGAAGCCTTCTTGGGGAAACCCGGCGATGTTTGTCCCACCTGCTGAAGGAAGCGAGCTAGTCATGTATATCCAGGCTTTCCCATGAAGTATATACTCCATAAATAAATAGAAGCCCTAAACCAGCCCTTGACAGGCTGACTTGCTCCCTGGCTGCAGCAGTAGCTCTTCTCAGTGCTGGGCTCTTGTTGGCTTGGTGACACTTTCTCCAAACAAAAGGACTGACCCAACTTCCCTGAGCATTTGCATGTTCTCCCTCATCTCCCAAATAGCCTTGAAGGGGCTGACAAGGCCTTTTAGCCAAAGGAACTAGATGTCTCAGAGTTGTTTAGGAAGAACATCCTCTGGAACAGCTGTCTGAGGACGCCCATGCTTTGCTCTTGAGAGAAGCAGGAGAGGCGTGTGACAGGCTGGAATTGTAATTTGATGTCTTTTTTGTCTCATGGAGTGACATTCTCAGTCTTGAAGGCTGTTGTAGTAATACCTTTTTGTTTCACACAATGAGGGGATCTTCCCTGGTAGGATTGCTTATCTTCTGGAAATGCTGACCAAAAATTATTGTATTGTCTTTTTCTGCCATCTGTTAGTTCTATATACTTGGCAGAACAAAATGAATACCCTGGTGGGATTTCATGCTGCTGATGTAGCTTGTGTGATATTTTATGGTGAATATGGGTGCTCAGACTTTGCTACACTTGCATATCTTGAAACAAGAATTGAGGAGCAGATTCCTTTTTCTTTAGCCATCTCCACTTGAGCTGTGTCCACTGTTGGAAACTACAGATAGTTTCAGTACTGACATTTTGATCCACAGTGATCAACATGCAACTTTGATTGCAACTGGTGGAGACAATAATTAATGGATCAGTCTGGTAAGACAAATCTGATGCAGTTTTAAATTATTCTCCATTTGCCAGAGACGTGTGGATATTTAAGTCTTCAAAACTAATGGAAAGATGTCACGTGTTGTGTCAAGATCAAATGTGCATTGACCATTTGATGTAACAGTTTAGAAGTTGAGCTTTTCTTGCTCAATAACCAGAGGTCAGCCTGCTTCTCAGGACTGCCACATGTATTCCAGACTTGTCTGAGGCTTAACTGGGATGGATTATTTTGGGAAGGAGTATTTTTGGCATCACTGCATCTTAGTCCTCTGGGATGGGCTCTGGAGCACAGGGGTGTCTGGTTCTCCAAGGTAATGTGCCAGATGGGCACTGCCAAAGAAAGCTGGCAAAAAGGTGCCAGGTCCTCTAGTGTGGAGCTGGAAAGGGGAGGCACCAGCATGCTGTTCATCCCTATGGAGCATCTCCAGGGGAATTGTAATGAATTTGCTTTATTTCACTGAATCAAACCTCTTTCTGCTTTTCAAGAGGAAGAGCAGTGGTTGCCTAGGATCCTGTTTCCAAGCAGTCAGATAGCAACTTTCCACACTGCAGCAATGTAGATTTTCCTCTCCTGCCTGTAAGGAGCCTTTTGGCCTTCCCCTAGGAGGGTTTGGACCATGTGGACTGATGGGTGGTGCAAGCACCAGGATTGCAGTATGGTGTGGTGGGATGTCATGCCCGTGGGTCACTACCCCTGGTGGGTTGGTTTATCAGGCTGGATAGCAAGGCAGTTGACCTTATTTTTAACACAAAAATGAATTCCACCTTTCCCTTGTTGAGCACGTAGACAAGGAACCTGAAATAATAGTTTTTAAAAAGTCTGTGGAGCTCATAGACTTCTTAATAGAAGATCCTTCACTCTCCTTTCACCGTTTCAGCTTTGTGTGGAAACTTAATCTCTTGGCCACAACAGTGTGAACTAAGGAGGATTTAGCCCACTTTATTGTCTCCTGGGTACTCTCAGATTCAGCAGAAGAGGGGTTTGTGTTGGATAAACACAGATTTTCATCTCTTCCCTTCACAGTCTTCGAAATGTCCACTGGTGTTGGACATGATGGAGGGGGATGATGCCACCCTTGGCTGCTGTGTCAGCATTTCTGAGCCAGTGACCTGTCAGATCCGCTCAGTGTTTATTGTGCAGCATCAGGCAAAGAGAAATTTGAAATTTCAGTGTTCCACTGGCAAATAGTTGAATTTGAAATAATTTTTCAGTGGTTCTTAGTTGTGTATATAAATGAATTTTCAACAAATAAAAGCCCCAGGCTTTCTGTGCACGTGGACATGTTTTGGTCACACAGACATAACCCGTGGTGGAAGGAGGCTCTTATAAACCATCTTGTGACTAGCTGCAGCATCACTCAGTGCCACTGCCTGCCCTGCCTCCTCCCCTCCTCCCTGACAGCAGCTGAAATGGCAGGGCTTGCTTTGGCCCACACTTGGCATCATTTACAGCAATGCTGCTAAATGCTGGGCTGAAATGGATGGGAGCTCAGCTAATTTGCATGATTTAAAACGCCAGCTCGGTTTAATGTAGAGCAGCTGGTATATACTTAACTCCTTCAGGAGAAAACTTAATACCAGCAGATCGCATTATCCAGGGCTATGCTACATGCATTTATTTCTTTATCTATCCCTTCTCCTCACTGCCTCCCAGAACCTTGGTCAAGATCTATTGTGCATGCCTGGCAGAGGGCTCTGCTCGCTGCTGATATTTCTGTGTCTCTCAGAGTTCACAAAGCACTTGGTCTCACCGTGTGACAAACACTTGTGACTCCTGAGCATCCACTTACACACTGACCTTAGCAGGCAGGACTCTAAATTAAGATGTGTCATGGTGAAGGGTGGTGAGATTAGTTGGAAGAGGGACAGGTGTAGAGGCCTGGATTATGTGGATTACTGCATACTCAATTTCTTAGGGTTAAATTTCAAGGTTGAGAATGGCTAATTCCACAATTATGGAATTAGGATATGCTGTGCTGTTCCTCTGGGTGCTGTGCCGGCAGCCAGAGTCAACTTGTGAGGGAAGGAGGACTTGGAGGATCAAAGAATTCCTTTGCTCTCCTGAAATAATTAGCTATAACCTCAGTGAGAGGATGGAGGGAGCATAATCTTTTAATACCAACCTTTCTCAAAATTGACCTTGTCACAGGCAGATTCAGCCTTTCTCAGAGAGACAGATGTGTGGTAGAGTCACTTTTACTGCATCAGAAATGCTGGCACGGTATCTCATCCTCTGCCAAAATTCTCTTTGCCTTTCCCTGGGTGATCAGCCCCTTATGCCAAAGACTCTGAACGTGCCTTTGGATGAGCTGTGGGATATTGATGGATTTCACAGAATCAGGGCTTCCTCGAGGCACTTACAACGGAGCGTTCTCTTCCTCTGGAAATTCTTTATTCTGTCAATCTGGAGCTGAGTTTTCTCTTGAAACAACAGTTTCAAATGGTCACTTTTGAAGACCCTGCTCAGTTTCAAGTGCAAGCCATTAAGCTGGAGATAAAACGTGTGTTAGGTTCTTTTGACACGGCTAAGTCCTTAATGGCTGCATCTCAAATTGGAGCGTTTCTATTATCCTTTACAAACCTTTGGGGTAGACAATACTACGTAGTTGCTTGGTTGATATCAGCGCTGCTTTGGTGGATGGGACAGGAAAGTCATGGGCTGCAGGAGGAGTCATCCCTCATGAAAACTGATGGTTGTATTTTTTTGTTGCGAAAGGGAAACCTCTAAGAAGATGACCTCCCATAATCTTCTTCCATGAATGCAGGAAAGATAAAATGTCTTTGGTGATGAAATATTTAATTCTTTCATCTTCTGTTGTCCCTGTGTAAGATCATTAGCATGCCTGCATGCTGAGGAAGATTATAGCCCTGCATTATATAGGCAAATTATTTATGTTGTAGAGTATGTATATCACAACTAGGTTGAACATCTGGATGTTTTTGATATGTACTATGCAAATAAATTCAGCCATCTGAGAAAAAGCCTTTACTCTTGCAAGCTGAAAATACAGTTAAGGAACATCTATCCATCTTTTAAATAGACAGAAACCATTTTGGGAGACAGTTCAGAAGGTTCCCTTCTAGCTGAGGTAAAGCACTGTGCTGTAATAATTGGTTGTCAGGCACCAGGTCAAAACTTGGAACAAAAGAGGCTATTTGTGTTTATCAAGTCTGCCTCCAGGCTTCTGGAACAGGAACAAATTAGCCAGCTTTTCATTTATGCTGTGCGAGAAAGCTGCCTGGGAGTTTGTAAATCCTCACCAACCATGTCGCTTGGGTGTTTCAAGTATTGTTTGTTTTCTTTTATAGCTAAGGGATAAGTTTAGTTATTTTAATGCTTTTCCATTGGTTAATACAAACTTTTCAGGGATCCAAGCTTGGCCTCTAATTCTTATTATTTTTCATTCCTTGCTATTTTCCACCCCAGATATTTTTATTTTGCTGTTTTTAGGACTTTTCCAGCTGATCGGAAGGTTAGGAAAGTCAGTTCCAGCAGACTGGACATGCTGTGAAACAGCTTGAGGAGATGATAAGAGTAGTTTCTATTGCACCCTCATTTTGAGCGGCCTTTCTGCCTGGAGGGGTTTCAGTCCTACAGGGCAGGGAGGATGCAGGGTGAGACTGTGAGCCACAGGCCATCGGCATCATTGCCACCTCCTTGCTGCCTGCTGCACTTTATCACCGGCAGCTCCCTTATCTCACAGCTGTTCTGCAGAGATAAATCCAGTGTAATTCCAAGCAGCTCAGGTAAAGTGATACCTGGAGCCATGGATTACCTTAAATAGCTAACTGTGGGACTTTTAAACCTTCGTGCATGTGTGATCTGTTATTTTCTTATTGCTCTTTCTTCTTAAGGTAATACTCGAATCAAAGCAAGAGATACTCGATTTGAAGTCCTTTTCAGTAATAATTTATAGATTTTAAATAGAAGTCACATTGTTAGAAGGTTCTCAGCTATAAACAGATATCATTACTTTTGGCTGTGCCTTCTGAAAACAGCAGTTCATCCTTTATTGCTGAAAATAATTTGAAGAGAAGATGAGAATCGAAGAGGTGCTAGCACTATTTCAAACTGTAATGAGGAATTTGTGGGCTGCGGGTTTCCATCTGCACTCCACTTCTATGCCATCTGCCCATGAGGAAAAAATCATCAGCTGAGAAAATAAGAGGACGTCCTGCATTTAGGCACCCACAGATCCACCGGTTACACATGAAACCTTGTGAGATTTGTAATGGAACCTGAGCCTGTGAAGGTACTGCTCTGAAAAGGAAAAGAAGAATGTAAAAAAAGGCCGTCGAGATTTTGTAGGATGAAAAAAGGAGATTTAAAGCCTCGTGAAATGCATGATTGACCATGTTAGTAGAACCGAGGAATCTGCAGTGTTGATTTGTAGTATGTAAAATAGCTGAGAACTATCTGTGAAGGCTGAGATTATGCTAATTTATGCAGTCCACATTGCTACTGCTGTTTAAAAATAGCTTCTTTTCCAGAGATCTAGAGCTACTGCAGGTTGGCTTTGCAAATTTGAACACAGAACAAAGCCTGACTTAGGTGGTCTTTTTATCACAGAATCACAGAATTGTTTAAGGTTGGAAGGAACCTCTGAAGTTCATCTAGTCCAGCTCCTCTGCCAAGGCAGAGAGCCGATTACACCTGAACAGATCACCTAGAGCAGGTTACACCTGAATGTGTCCAGGTGAATTTGGAATACTTTCAGAGGGGAACACTGCATGACCTCCTTGGGCAGCCTGTTCCACAGAATAACAGAAGATGCTGAGTTGAGTCCCAGCCCTGCACAGGATGCTCCAAGAATCACACCAGGTGCCTGAGGGTGTTTTCCAGACCCTTCTTGAGCTGTGCCAGGCTTGGTGCTCTGCCCACTTCTCTGGGGAGCCTGTTCCAGTGCCCAGCCACGCTCTGGGTGAGGAGCCTTTTCTGACATCGAACCTAAACCTCCCCTGACACAACTCCAGGCCATTCCCTCAGGTCCTGCACCTGTGGCAGGGCAGAGATCAGTGCCCACCCCTCCTCTTCCCCTCAGAGGGAAGGTGTGGACTGTGATGAGGTTTCCCCTCAGTCTCCTCTTCCCCAGGCTGACCAGACCCAGTGCCCTCAGCCACTGCTCACACGGCTTCCCTCAAGGTCTTTCACAATCCTTGGGGCCTCCTCTGGACTCCCTCTAACAGCTTCAGGTCTTTTTTACCCTGTGGTGCCCAAAACTGCCCCAGCACTCGAGGTGAGGCTGCTCCAGCTCAGAGCAGAGCGGGACAATCCCTCCCTTGCCTGGCTGGTGAGGCTGTGCCTGATGTCCCCCAGGACAGGGTTGGCCCTCCTGGCCGTGCCTGATGTCCCCCAGGACAGGGCTGGCCCTCCTGGCTGTGCCTGGTGTCCCCCAGGACAGGGCTGGCCCTCCTGGCTGTGCCTGGTGTCCCCCAGGACAGGGCTGGCCCTCCTGGCTGTGCC
>JAYDZK010000268.1:3025356-3035900 GCA_034509185.1 Euphonia xanthogaster
GCCTGATGTCCCCCAGGACAGGGCTGGCCCTCCTGGCTGTGCCTGATGTCCCCCAGGACAGGGCTGGCCCTCCTGGCCGTGCCTGGTTCCCCCAGGACAGGGCTGGCCCTCCTGGCTGCAGGGCTCTGCTGACCCATGTCCAGCTTGGCATTGACCAGGACCCCAGGTCCCTTTCCTGGCGCTGCTTCCCAGTGTCTCCTTCCCCAGTCTCTCTGTGCATCCAGGGCTGTACCCCCAAGTGCAGAATCCGACGCTTTCCCTTGCTGAGCTCCGTGTGGTTGGTGATTGCCCCGTCCTCCCATCTGTCCAGATCTCCCTACAGGGCCTCCCTGCAGGCTCCTTCCAGTTTTGTAGCACTGCAAACTCGCTTAGCATTCCTTTGAGTCCTGCATCCAAGCCATCGGTGAAGATGCTGAGGAGCACAGGGCCCTGCAGAGCCCCAGCAGTGAAAGTCTGGTGCCACCCCGTTCATTGCCACCCTCTGCACCCAAGCCCTGAGCCAGCTGCTCACCCACCACGTGGTGCTTTTGTCCAGAAGGTCACTCTGAGAGGCACTGGGGAAAGCTTTACTGAAATCCCAAAAGATTGCATCACCGGGCTTCCCTTGGTCAGCCAGGTGGGTCAGGCTGTCACAAAAGGAGGTCAGGTTTGATGAGCAGGACTCTTCCCTCAGGGAGCTCCTGCCGTGCTCGCTGCTGTTCCCCTCTTCGTGGGGCTCTGGCTGCTTCCACTGAAGAGGCTGAAAGGGAAATGTTGCCCCTCTGGCTCAGGAATGGCACAGAGGTGTCAGTGGATGCTGTGAACAGCTGCAGAGTGAGGCCTGAGGCTGAATGCTCAAAAGAATGACATCAAATTAAAGTGTGTTTGGGGTTTTTTGGTATCTGGTTTTGTTTTGCAGAGCTCGGCACCTGTTGCTCAGTTGTGTGGTGCCTTGGAGTACCTTGGAGGGGTATTTGGCTCATCTCCTGCCACTCTACTGTGTCATTGTTTTGGGTGCTTATGGGATGTAAGGAACAAGAAGATGGGGAGGAGGAACCTGCATGCACTAGTTGAGATTAAAATCAATTCTCAGGTTGTCATTTGAACTACATTTCCAATGAGTGTGGGTGAAAATGAGAAATAAGAAATGTGTTCCAGCTGGAGGCAGTGGCTAATTTCATATTCTGATTTAGTGTTTCAAATTCTGAAGGAGCTAAAATGAATGTTGCAGTTCAACTCATAATTTAGCTTCATGAATAGACATGCAGACAATACTGGAACTGAAATTAAAGATCAAAGCAATTTGGGACAAAAAGTCCTGGTGTGTAACTTGCATTTGAGCAGGTGTTCCTCTGATAAGAAGATGCTGTGGGTTTTGACTACCAGAATATAAATCCATCCTAAGCATGAACACACTCAGTTTTAGAAGTCTGTAGTGATGGGTGGAAGCCAAGAGAATGTAATTCCCCTTCCTCTTTTTTTCCCTACCACCTTCAGTCACATTTCCTTTTCCAGTGCAGGGATGAGTCTTTTGATTAAAAAGCTGTTTTAACAGAAAGTCGCAGTAGAGAACAGTGGTTGCAATGCAAATTATTACAGGTTCTCCTTTAGGGTCATATCAAATAGTTTGTGACTGAGGTCAGTGGGTGAATCCTTGCGGGCCAGAAGTACGGCTGCTAGGGAGGGAACGCTGATCTCTGGGGCTAGAGCTGGAAGTTCCTGGTGGTCTGAGGTGATTGAGCACTTAGAACTGTAAGTCTGAAAAGCAGGTGTAGATCAGTTACTCAATTTTGCTTACCTTATTGTAATTCCAGAAAGGATACTGGTGAGTCAGATCAGAGATGTAACTTTATATATGAGTTTACCTGGGATTGTGTTTTTCCTACAGCTCCATTAAAAAAACCTCCACAGATCTGTTTACTAGACTGTTGAGAAGTTTAGAAACTGTAGTCCTGGGATACTGAATGAAGCCAGATTGGTCTTTGATTTACAGCATCATCATTCAGTGTGATTGGTGTCTGCAACTTGTGCTTACAATGGCAATTAATTTCCATGCACCAAGCCAGCTCTGCCTCTTGCTTGAGCTTAAGATGACTGGCAAAGCAAGACCATACAGTCCTAACTCACTTACATAAAGAACTTGCTGAAATCTGAGAAATAGAAACCACTTTTTGGATCTAACTTTCTGTCCAAATGCAAGTCTGGTGTACTTCTATCATTTCCAGGTTATTAAAAAGTGTGTCTCTTTCTCCTGCTTTTCCATACATCATGTGGTTTGGTGCATATATGCAGTGTTTGGAGAGGGAATGAGTGGAGTCTTGCATGCTGTTCTCTCTTTGAGCCAAAATACATCGGGGTGGTGTCAGTTTGCAGAAATCAAGTGAATGTGATGGATATCTGATATCTGAATCTTGTGCTCTTCTTTAGCACCAAGAACAGCAGGATTTGCCAGACTGGAAGTGTCAGTCATGGGTTCCTGGGAGCTGCTTAGGTTGGACCCAGTCTTTGGACTAGCTCATGAAGCAGGAGTAGGTGTCCTTTTTATTATAGATGCTTAGTCTGACGCTGGGTTCAAGTTATAAAAAGCTCAGTGTAGGGCTGAGTGAAAGGGAAAAGGGGAATAAAGCAGCTGGAGCTGCTGGTGTGCTGTGGGATGGGTTAGCTAGGCTGCTAATGCCACCTGGTGGTGCTGGACAGAACCAAAGCACACCTAATTTCCCTTTGCTTTCCCGGATGAGTTGTGTGGGATTAAGTATCCATTGGGTATGGATTACATTTATTATGGATATGCTTTTATTATAGATAATTCTTTCAATGTCGGAAAAAATATCCGCAGTATTTTATGACTGCCATTTATTTCGGGAATAGATGATTTTGTAAAAAAAATGCATAATTGAGCCTTTCTTTGGGCATCATCATATTCTGAATTGCCAGACACCGGTACTTGTGTGGCTGGAAACTCACACAAGAAGTATGACTGATGAATTCAGAGTCTGCCTTTTCTTGTGCAAAAATGGAACAGGAGGTGACGTGGTGTCCTCCCAGCCTCGGAGTGTCTTCATCAGGGACACGCTGTGACCTGGTGGCATCTGGGTGCAGAGCTAATGAACATCTCTGAATTGCTGCAGCAGGGTCCAGTCACTGCATTACCAGGGCAAATTTGATTACCATAAGTGATTAGTGTCTTATCTTGCTGAAATTAGTGGGTCATTATCAAATGATGACTTTTTGCACATAATGTGACTTAATCATCCTTTCATTACAAAGAGTTTTATTGCAATCCTTTTAGCAGGGGAATACAGATTAAGTTGTAGTTACCAAGAAAAAAAGCAGATCACTGTTCAGCCCCTCCTGTTCAGTGACAAAGCCACATTCTGTGGCTTCATCTGTAGATTCTTGCTTTATCGTGTTTTTCAGAGGAGAACTGGCATGGGTTATTTGCTGTGAATCTTGCAGACAGCACTTTGGAGCTAAGATCAGCTTTGTCACATATGGAAATTTGATCTGTGGTAGGGGTCTGACCTAAAAGTCTCTTTCCCTCTGTTGTAGCTGCCATGAACTGTGCCACAAACCTCTCTATTTTGGGGGGAAAGATGTAAATCCATTAAAGTCACAAGCATTTGCTTGGAATTATGGCTGAAAAACATCCCCATTGCGTTGTCAGGTCTGGAAGTTTTCCCTGGAAGTGTTCAAGGCCAGGTTGGATGGCACTTTAAGCAACCTGGCCTAGTGGAAGTTGTCACTGCCCATGGCAGAGGTGTTGGAATGGTCATTAAGGTCCCTTCCAATCCAAACCATGATCCTTCAGAATGAAAGAAAAATAATTTTGATGGAGGAAAA
Source organism: Euphonia xanthogaster (assembly GCA_034509185.1). Taxonomy (NCBI): domain Eukaryota; kingdom Metazoa; phylum Chordata; class Aves; order Passeriformes; family Fringillidae; genus Euphonia; species Euphonia xanthogaster. The sequence goes on from JAYDZK010000268.1 coordinate 3,029,176, forward strand.
AATATTTCTGAAGCAGCTACGCTGTCCTTGTAGCTATCATCATTGGATTTCCAGTTTATATGGTAGTGTGAGCCAATTTAACAGGACCTGAAATACAACTAAATGATGCCCTTGTGTGCAAAGTCCCTTCCCCCATGAATATCAAGTGCTAATTTCACTTGGCTCTTTCAAGCCACATTCATTCACGTTGTATTTTTGGCTGCAGGAGAACCATTCTGATTGCAAAGTGTCATTGTTTTGTGACTTGCTGTTCTGTATTGTTATTAAGGCTTATTAGATTTCTAGGCTTATTAGCAGTAATCATAATTTTGCCTAGAAGCAGTTAAACCAGCAGGAAGCAGAACAATTTTTGTCAGTCAGTTGTTAACAATTTCAGTTATTAATATTCCTTGAAATGGAAGCCAGATCTTATTTCTCATGTGTGATGGTTGGTTGGTTTTTTCTTTTTCTAGTTCACATGTGCTCAGTCCTCACAGTATTTGGAAAATGAATTGGATCACAGTGGCACAAATGCTTCTCACAGTGATCCCTGGTTGTAATGTGCAGTGAAAAGGGATGAAAGGAAATATATTGAATTTGAGGTGTATTTTTTGTTTGGGTTTTTTTTGCAAAGACTTTGTAATTGAACATTTATAGTCTTTTCTGTGATTCTGCCAGCACACCAGAAGGTCTTTAAAGACCATTGTTCTTCCCAGTCCTCTTGGTGGACACCTTCTTGGTCTCCTTCATCTGAGGTTCTGCTCCCCCTGGAAGCAGCAGGTAAATGTGGTGACACGAAGGTGGCTGCTGGAGCTGGTTCAGGATGGGTTTTAGGTGTGTTTTACTGCCCAGGTGAGTGTGGGGCTTCTCAGGTAGGCAGTGAGTAGAGTGCAGGCACCCCTGGCACAAATAAGAGCCACCCTGGGGCTGTTGGGCTGTGCTCAGAGGATGCTGCAAGGTGAGGGGTTTACCTGTCTTAGTGACAGGTAAAAGTGAACTGAAATGAACTTATTTAAGGACACTTTTGTTGGGCTTGCCCTTTCGATTTAAACCCACTTAACATGAGGGAACAATATCTGAGTGAATGTTTTGGGTGGAGACAAAGCCATCCTGCCATCCCCAGCTCAGGCAGTCTGACCTGCCCTGTTCAATTCAGCCACAGAGGTCCCCTATTGTATTTGCAGGATGCCCAACGAAGGAGGAAGGAATGATGGATCTCACTCCATGTTCTCAGAAGACTAATTTATTATTTTATGATACTGTATTATATTCAAGAATATACTAAGCTATACTAAAGAATACAGCAAGGATACTTACAGAAGGCTAAAAGATAATAATGAAACCTCCTCTCTCCAGAGCCCCAACACAGCTTGGCCCCGATTGTACAAAGAGTGAAAACAACTCACAGCAGAATGCAATGGAACAATCACCTGTTGGATAAACAATCTCCAAACACATCCCAAAGGAGCAGAACACAGGAGAAGCAAATCAGATAAATATTGTTGTTTTTTTTTTTCTCTGAGGCTTCTCAGCTTCCCAGGAGAAGAGTCCTGGGCAAAGGGATTTTTCCAGAAATTGTGAATGCCACAGTCCCCCACATTTTATTGTCCAGGAATGCTCTGTGTCTGTGACAAAAGGACAATGCATTCCCAAACCATATGAGCAGGATGGAAGGCATCCTCAGATGTCTCTTTTTACCTCACTCTCTTCCCTCCTCTTCTCTTTCCCGTTCTTGGGACTTGGATGAGCCAAGCCTCAAAGTTTCCAAGGCACAGATCAGTGCAATGCTGCTTCTTTTGAGCCAAGTGCTTGGAGAGTAAACCAAGCAGCATAAATAATATTTATCTGCAGAGGAAAACTAATAATAGCTTGTTCTCAGGTTTATTTATTTTTCCTATTCCCCCTAGTGAAGTGCTGTAACAGTAGCAGCAGAGTCTTTTTTGGTTTTTTTCTTGGTCTGTGATTTGAACTCTGTGTAACCAGACTAGAGGTTGGAAACCCATCTTGTTTTCAGAGGCTCCTTGCCTCTGAAAATAACATTGTGCTCACAACTACCACATTTTAGGATAATCAGAGCATAGTTTGACACTATTTAAAAATCTCTAAATAGCTTAAAAGCAGTATTAGAATCTCCTCTTTGGGGCATGGCCTGACACCAGTGAAAGACTGCTTAATAAAAATGGGAAATATTTAATTTCATGTAATCAAGCAGGCCTGATTCTTTTATACCTTGCAGCTTATGTAATTGCTAGTTACCCTAGTTGAATATTAAAATGAAATGCTAAATTACATGGTCAAACTAAAAGGCAGAAAAGAGTCAGATCCCATAAATCTAATTAGATTTTTCTTTTTTTTTTCTTTAGTGATGATATTAAGGTACATTGAGAACAGGCCAGCAATAATTTTTATTGCTGAGATATAAGCTAGACACACAAGTGATAGGAAATGGTGCAAGTAGGGGGAAAAATTCTAATATAACTTTATAACTGAAAACCTGTTAAGAGTTTGAGTGAATCCCAGTCACAGTGCTGATGGTGTGCTCTTAGGCAGGCATCTCAAATTGAGGCTGATAACTGAGTTATCTTAGTAAATGCTAATTATTTAGTTCAAGTCAGACTGGGCTGTAGGTCATAGTCTAGATTGGGCCAATCTGGGGAGCAGATTAAAGTAACATGCACTTCTTTGCCCCATCATGAAAATACAGTCCAATTCTTAGAGTGATTTGAATGGTAATAAAACTCTTTTTGACATTTATGGGGTGAGGATGTGCTCTGTTCATTAGTGAACTCAGCAAAAAGCTTCTGGTTGTTGACAGTGTGGCATGCTGTAGCTTCTTTTTATTTATTCATATTTTCTGTTTGTCTCATATTTTGAGATACAGAAGAATAACAGTGCCAGTAAGCCGTGGGAGTAATCCTTGATGAAGATAATATCTGGGAAAACAATAATAAAGTAAAAACCTATATTCATAGCTCTGTGCTATTTTACTAATCCATCAAAAACACAAAACAAGTTTTGTTAGCAGAATTTTTATGTTTATTTTCAAGCAAGTGATATGCCTTTAGAATACCGGAAGCGTTAATTGGATATCAACTCCAGGGACTAGAAAAGCTTTCCTTAGATAAAACTGGTTTTCAGAATCCCTATCTTAGGCAGCTCATAATTTGTTTACCCTTTAGTGGAAGCTCTCTCTTTTAAAGTAGCATGAATATGTTGGGATTTGGCTGTCTGTATGCAGCATTGTGATTAAGAATTTGCATTTATATTTGATACAGCCTAGAGCAGTCTTTCATGATAAATATCAGCATCTTCATTTATTTTTTTGTTATTGCTGTTTCTCTTTCTGTCCTCAATTTCAGGGCACAGGGAAAATGTAGATAAAAAGTAGCTAAGTAATATCTTTAGTTGACTTTTAGACTGCTGCAAACTCTTTTGAGCTTGAATGGATCTCGATGTTTTTTTCCCCCTAACTGACAAGATTGATGATGTGGCAGGATGAAAACTGAAAGAAAAGTGGAAAGCAAGCAGAAAGGATAATATTTGAAATAATAACTAATAAAAAAAGGAGGCAAATTTTAGGAAAATTTTTTTCACTCAATGGACATAATGGATGATATATATTAATTATTTTTTTAAATGATCTTGAAGAGTAGGGACAAACATGAAGTAAGTTACTTGTTGTCAGTTCTGCTATAATCAAACAGTAGCAGAGCAAGAGAAGTTCTGGCTACCCACAAGTGCAGTGAGCCAAGGGGACGCTGGCAGAGGAGGTGAGGGGAGAGCAGCTGGAAGGGAGGTACAAAGGAGCAGGAGGAGCCCAGAAAATTGGAGACCTTTTTGCTCTAAAAGACTCATCTTTTAACATGTTGGAATACTATGGAAGGGTGCACCACAACGTGCTCCACTACACTTTGAAACTCTCAGTTATTGAACATCTTGTGTGCACGTTCCTGCCCTGCTTTTATCTTCAGAATTCGAGAGATTATCAAAGGAGACATGTATTGTACTCTGTCATTAAGGCTCTAATTATTTGATTCCTTGTATCTTTGTTTTGTAATGTCAAATTAGTGCTGCTCTGGCTGCAGCCTGTCATTCCCCCATGACATGTACAATGAGTGTTATTCTGTGAAAAATTGAAGAATTGGTGCATTCAACTCAGCAGACTCTGAGTATGCAGAGGAAGAATAATTACTTTTTGCTATGTATGACCATATCAAGTAATTGAGTTTTTCACAAGTGTCCCCTGTATTAAAAACAGCAACAAAAAACCCCAAAAGACAACGAACAAGTGTTTCTCAGTTTCTCACTATAGTTTAATTTCTTATCTCAAGTAGAAGGTTCACTGAGGGTACAGAACTCTTATGGGGACTAAAAATCAGTTTTGGTTGGGCTGCTGATTGAAATGTGAATTTATTGAGGGGACAGAGGAGAGTCTTCTTGGGCATCCAACTTGGGCACTTGGGCATCCCTAGCAGGGATTTTCCTCTGTTTCCACGTGTGCCTTAATTTATAATGTGTTGGCTTTCAAAACCAACTCTTGCTGTGCAGCAGCTGGCAATGTGCCTTGCTCTGGTTACAAGCCTGCACTAAGAGCTTTTCTTCATCATGTCACCAGCCATTTTGGGTAAGAGATGAGATCTACCCCAGCTTGCTGTCCCCAGTGGTGTTGGCTTTTGACCAGCTCTTCCAGAGTAAGAAGCTTCATTTTCTCATGAAAATACTAGGCTGTATTTCATAACCTATGCTTAGATCTCCAGCTTGCTGCCTTCAGGGAGCTGATTATGGCTGATGAAGGGGGAATGGTGCATCCCTGAAGTCATCTGTGCCTTCAGGGGGCCACACAGAAGAGGGCTCTGAGGGGCTGGCAGCAGCTCCCTCCCATCCCTGGGCTCAGCAGGAACAGCAAGGGGAGCTGTGCAGGGCTGCCCATGGTGAAATCAGCCTCTGACTCAGAGCCGTGCCATGAGCAAAGCATGGAAGCTTTCAAAGCTGGTGCTCTAATAAACAACCCAAAACTAATGGCATGGCCCTTATTAATCCATTAGCATTGTTCCATGCCATTGTCAACAAACTCAAAACAAGCCTGGGCTTGTTTGTTGTTTAGAAATGAAGATGCAGGTTCAGAAGGCAGTGCTGGAAACCTAAGTGTGAGGAGAACAGCAGCGTCCAGAACCTTCTGTGGACGCTGGAAATATGTCTTTGAAATCAAATTCGTTGGGAAGACCTGATTTTGGCACTTCCACCAACAACAGGTTAATAACTGCAGCTTTTACAGGCAGACTGCTCAATGGGTTCAACTCTAAATAGAGCTGTAGGATGGCCTGGGGTGGAAGGGACCTTAAAGATCAGATTCTTCCAACCCCTCTGCCCTGGGCAGGGGCACCTTTCACCAGACCAGATTGCTCAGAGCCCCAGCCAACCTGGCCTTGGACACTTCCAGGGATGGCGCAGCCACAGCTTCTCTGGGCAACCTCTGCTGGGGTCTTACCACCCTCACAGTAAAGAATTTCTTCCTTAATATCCATTCTAAACCTACTCTCAGTTTGAACTCATTTCCCTGTGTCAAAAAGTCTCTTTCCATCTGTCTTTTAGCCTCACTTAGGTACTGGAAGGCCACCCCTAATAAAGTCATTATATATTTTGGTACTTCTGTATTTGTATACATAAGTAATTTCATAATATAAATTTAAACTCAAATCTGCCACGTAGGCTCTTTGGGTCACAGAATTTTGTGCTCTTGAATTAGCAACCACTTCATTTAAAAGTGAAGTATAAAGAGTTTGTCAAATGGATCTGGTGGATACCAGTTGTTATCAAGTGTTCCAGGTGGCTGATTAAGGCTATGAGTAACAGCTGTTTTTTAATTAAATCTTGATATGTATTCTTTTGTGGGACAGGTTTCAGAAGTTATGCTGACAAATTCTTTGTTAGCATTGAGCAGCTTTGTCTGCAGACTAATTTAATCACTTTTTTCGTACTATTCTGCATCTGCTTAAGTAGAATTGCTTAGTTAATTTTAAATTCTTGCTGTTCAGGGTAGCTGGCAAAGACTCAGCAGAAACAGCAAATAGCATTTTCCTGTCTGTATTTTAGTTGGCCTATTAAAATAATATGAGTCAAGAATTAGTCTCAAATATAGTAAGTCAATCTATTTTTGTTTGATATCAATATGATTATTTTTTACATATTGGAAAACTGGGGAAGGGCATGTCAGGTCATAGAGCTGGAAGTGTGGGCTGGGATTATGCTCCAATCCAAAGACAACATTGCCCTATGACTTTTGGAGGAGGACCCACAGATTTCCTAGGCAAGGATAATCCCTGCATTACTGTCCTTTTCAGACCTTTGGACTGTGGGACCAGGGTGGTTGGAATTGACAATTTGAGCTAAATTCTCACTTGTGTTCCTTAGACCACAGTGAGAATGTAGTGTTCTCTATCATCTCACTGGCCTTGTTAATATTGTTAGCATTCCTTAACCAGTCCATATTCAGTGTACTGGTATTTTTTTTTTTATTTAGCAGCTTTTTTTCCCCAACACATTGTGTTCTAAATCAAGAATTTAATATATTTTTTAAATCCCCCAGATGTGGTTTAGGGCAAATTTGCGAGAAAACCTCCAAAAGGGCCCTCCTAGAAAGCCCACCCACATGGCCTCTGCCCCAAACCAGTTTGGGAAAAATTTCCCAGGAGAGAAGTGGAAAAAACCTGTTTATTTAACAGGCAGAGCACTCCCCAGCACAGAAA
>JAYDZK010000268.1:3041633-3104603 GCA_034509185.1 Euphonia xanthogaster
CCCCGCCGGCCGCGCCCGGGGACACTCGCGGGCAGCCCCGGGGCGCGGCAGGTGCCGGCCGCAGCATGAGCGTGATGCTGTGGCGCTGGGAGCAGAACAACAGCGCCATGAAGCTGGTAAGGACCGCGGGAACACGCCGGGACTGCGGCTGATCGAGGGAAAATTCCCCTTGCGCCGTTCTCAGTAGCGAGCAGGGGTGCCCAGGGTGGCAGGGCTGGTGCTGGACCCACGTGCTCTCTTTCGCTATGGAGCGGCAGCCGGATTTGTTACTTTTTATTGTTGTTTAGGTCTGCTTGTTGTTTCATCTCTGTAGTTAAGCTCGTTTAAGGCTAAGAACCGAAGCAGCAGTTCTGTGTGTAGCTCTCTCCCCCCATCTTCATTTATTTACTGTCTTTCTTCTTGTTTTCTTCTTCCTGGAAGCAATTTTCTCTGTTTCAGTTTTGCTGGAATAATTTTGTCGCCCGGGAGCATTTGGAGTTTAGTTTGCTCAATAGTTTTTGTTTTTAAATTCCCCCTCCCCTTTCTTCCCCATCCCCTTTTCTTTCTTCTCCTTTCCTGAAAAGTAAAAAACCCCACTGCACATTGTAAGTATGAAGTGTGTGGCTGCTCCATTCCTTCAGCATAAATCAGCTCAGAAAACCCTGAAAACATATATGCCTGTCTGCTTGAATTACTGTCCGTACCAAGATATAAACTCTGATCAAAACTTAGAGAGACTTCTCATCAGCAGCTCTTTTTTTTTTTAAAGCTATTTGATGTAAAGGCGCTCAAGACAGTGGCTGTCTAAGATAGCTTTAAATGTGTTTTTTCTGTCTCTCTGGCAGATTATTTAAACAAAGAAAATTACATTTCTATGCAGTTTTTAGAGGAAAGATTTATTTTCCTGAGAAATTATAATAAAGCCGTAGGATTTGCTACAGGTCTAATCCTTTAGCCTTTTTGTGTGAAAACTCTGTTGAGTCCATGTGGGAGTTAAAGGTTCCCAGCACCTCTTCCTATCAGGCTCTGCAATCAAAGAAATTTATAGCGCGGCCGGTAGTGTAACAATCTCTGTTTTTGCATACTTTCCTCGCAAGGAATTAGGCGATAAACACGTGTTAGCGAAGGAGTATTCAGCTCTGGATACACAGCAGCAGCCCTTCACGTGGCTTCAGATAGTTTCGGATATTTCACGCATGAGTAGCCCCTGGAATAATGAATTTGCGAGCTGGCAGTGGAAGTTGGCGGCTTTGTGTGGGGGTTGCCCAAGCCTGGTTCCAGCTGAAGCCAAGTGTTTTGGGAGGGAGGTTCAAGTGAGTCCTTTCTCTGGCTTTTCATATGCAAAGAGCCCCTTGGGCAGCAGAAAGAGCTTATGTACACAGGTGTATTGCGAAGTCTTTGCCTTTGCTTTGGCCTTTACACCGCCCCCCGTGGGCTGCGCAAGCCGCACCGGCACCCGGGATAGCCCAGCTGTGGATTCTGGCGGAGAAAAGGCGATGTGAGAAATCAAAGACTTGGTGGTGTCCAACAAGATCCAAGTGATGCTCAGAGTGGAAGAAAAATGCTGGATGTACCCACTCCATGGGCAGGAGGAGAAAAGATAAAATCCTTCACCCCATAGCCCTGCTGGACCCCCATTCCCTGTCAAGCAGCAGACATTTATTGCCCCTGTCAGTGGGGAATTACAGAGGTTTGCCTCCTGGGACTGCCTCCTGCCTGGCGTGCTCTGCTGGATGCTGTCTCGGGGGCCCTGCCAGGGTTCTGGCTCAGCTCTGTGCAGAACTCTTCCAGAGGCCTTGGTTGGTCTGTCTTGATAAAGTGGATCAAGGAAAGACAGCTTGAATATATATGTGTGTGTGTGTGTGTGTGTGTATAGTTTATTTATTTATTACTATTATATATACACATTTATACAAAAATATTTAATTATTTATATTTATTATATATATTATACTTTGAGACTCAGCTGAGGATTATTTTATATATATTATGTATTTGAGTATTATTTTTATATTATTTATTTAACTATCTACCTATATATATATATATATATATAAATAATCCTCAGCTAAGTGAGCGTCAAAGTAAATACCTCAGAGCTTTTCTTTCTGCTTTCTCTCCTCCTCCTCCTTCTTCCTTTGGTCCACTGAGGCTTCTGTGGAAAAAAGAATGAGAAAATGCTTGCCAGTCATGGCTTAGGGTGAGCTGATTATGGCCGCTATGCCAACAAAAGTCAGACACATTCTGCTGAGAGCTTTGGGTGGTGATGGCAGAAATCACTTGGTGGTTGAAATGGTAAGAATCAGAGTGTGGAAACTTCGGGTTTTTTTCAGATGTGTAATAAAGGGCTATTCAGGCAGCCAGGGATAAATCTATCTGTCTGCTGTTATCACAGAATTTCCAGATATCAGATCCTGCAAGACTTAGATAGGTTCGTAAAAGTGGTGATGTTGCCATAAGGGTGCAGTGTGGAATAAGTATTTAACTCTGCTGAAACTTTGTGTTGGTAGCCCCTTTTTCATAATACTATCCTTGAATAATTTTGGGGGATGGTGGCCTAATTTTTGTCACACACTATACAATCCATTCAGCTGCCATCTTGTCATCCTGAATTAGCTGCAAAAGACAAGGTTGCTTTCATCGTTGGTATGTTTCCTGGGCAGTCATGTCAGGTTTCTTGCCAGTCTCTCTGGAGCACGTTCATGTTATTACTGGACATTCAGAGGAGGGGCCAGACAGTAACCAAGAGAATTTTCTTGCTGAGTAGACTATGTCCACTTGCTAAGGTATTGCCAACTCATGGGAGAAAAAGAATGAATTGTGTAGCTTGCTCCTGTTTATGCTAAATGACTTGTGCACAGCTGATAAACAAAATCATTTTGACCTCAGAGTTCCTTATTCCTGGGTTTTTAAAAACAAATGTTTAATTTTTGATTTTATTTCCATTTTACATTTGAGACTAACACTATTTCAGGGTAGACTCGCTCCTTTTTTTTTTTTGTTTTAACTGTTCTGAGTCAGCTTCACACCTTAATGCAAACACCTTTTTCTACTGTAATCAACACAAGGATCGTTCCCACTCACTATTTTATGGCTTTGAGAATTCACAAGGGGTTGTAAAAAGCATGTGATCCCGTTGCTTTCTGCCAAGTTCAAATTGTCCCGTCCGTATCCGACAAGCCCCCAGCCTTGCAGCGTGTGTATACAACGAATGCAAATGTGAGAATGTTGCAGCCTTTTATGAGGTTTTTCCTGCTATTGCATCAGTAAAAACATGTTAGTTATGACCATAACCTGTCAGTATGGTACCTGCAGTAGATAACCTTTCCCGGGTGGGTGTTCTTTTGTGGTTCCATTGGTTTGCGTTAGATTGGGGGTTTTTTGGTGTTTGTTAGGGTTTTTTTGTTTTGTTTTGTTGTTTTGTGGGGGGTTTTTTTGTGTTTGTTAGGGTTTTTTTGTTTTGTTTTGTGGGGGTTTTTTTTGTGTTTGTTGGTTTGGTTTTTTGAGCTCTTAAGACACTAATGAATGAAAACCCTGTGTGTGTTCTTAAGATGAAACATTCTGTGTCCGACATAGTGTAATAAATGACCCCAGGATAAGCCTGTATTGAAAGATTTGTTTCTTTGAATGGAGTGAAAGAAACTTGACTGAAGAGCCACAGTGATGTCAGCAGAGGCTGTAGCATTTTATTGTGAAATGTACCGTAATAGTGTTTCAAAAACAGGTTTTAGATGCACAAAAATTTGAGCTTTTTAGGTTTTTATTTAATGTAGTTTATTTGTAACATTTGTAGCTTCTGTCTTTTCTCGTTTGAGATCAGGCATGGATTATATGGAGCTGGAGAAAACTGAAGGCTGCTCAGCTTTCACTGTTGCCTTTATTGTTTCTGTTTTCAGCTTAAAAAGTTTGAATGGTACTTACTATTAAGCAGATAGAATTCTTTCATGACTTTTCTCTCCCCATAATTATTTCCTGCTTCCATTTTGAAACGTTGAATAACATGGGAGAAAAGGAAGGTGCATGTGTTTGCACGAGCACTTTGTATTTGTGCTGTAACCTTTGAGCAGGACCAGATTCTCATTTCCACAGCAGCAGACAGGCTCTGGGTGTGGATGCCCCTTAGTGTTCCTATCCTTGCCCTTGCTCCATAGGAGACCCTGAGGTCCTAGGAGCAGGAAAATCGCTCCTGCTGTAGGTCAGGAGGTGCAGGAGGAGATGGACCATGTCCATAGGGGCTGGGGAAAAAGGAATTACTCCTGCTCTACACCCCCCTGAACGTGTGCCCGGGTGAGTGATGCCAGCTGGATCAGCACCTGAGGTTTGCACAAGTTAACAGGCCCTAAGCTGGGTAAACCACTGGATTTTTAAAACATGTTCATGCAAAAAAAATGGGGAAAAGAAGTTATTCTTGTAAAACAGTGAGCTAGTTAAATTTTTTCTCTGTGAAGAGAGTGTTAAAAAGTTTATGTGTAAAATTTCAGTACTGGTTTACATATGACTTCTTCTGTTAAACATTTCCCTTTAATTCTCTTATCTCTGTGTGCCTTCTGGGCTGATGTGGAGCATACAGCAAAGGGGACATACTTATTTGGAAGAAGCACTTCATTCTGGGAGAGATTTTCAAGTGCTTAACTTAAAAACTGAGAGAGAAGAATTGACTGGGCTGATAAGAGATTTGCAAAGTTATGATTTGATAGGCCTATTTTTGCTAGCTGACTTAGCAATACTTTTCATTAAGTAAGGGAAAAAATTCCTGCAGGTCCCTAAGCTTTTGCCATCTCCATTAGTGCTTATAAGCAGTTTATTGGAATGATCATAGCATTATCTTGCAGCTGACTATTGACTTGGTGTTGGAATCAGATCATAGCCTGTTACCCAGCTTTTCCAAGCCAAGAAGTGTAGAACTTGAGCCAGCTCTTAGATGTCTAGATTGAAGGCTTAGTTGCTGGCACTATACAGAGATTAAAATAAATAGTAAAGTATAATTTGGTGTTTCATAGGTTAGGATATGTCTGAAAAGGCTGCTGCATGTAATCATACATTCCCCACACTTCTGTTCAATCACACAGCTAAGGAAATGTTCTTTTGACACAGAAGCCTGTGAGCAGACAGTGCGTTGTTGCAAGAGCACACAGCTCTTTTTGCGAGGATCAGTCAGGAAAAAGTCAGGAGAGGACCACAGAGCTGTGACCTGCAGCATCATAAGGCTGTGCAGAAGGCAGACCTGCTGCTGACAGGTGTCAGGAGAGATAAGGAGGGGTGAAGGCAGCGAAACTATCAGGAGGCAGGTGAAACCTCACCCTGAATCTTATACACAGTTGTGGTATCATTTACAAAAGATCAGTGCCAAGGAAAAAAGGGCTGTTGGGTTGACCACGATAGAGAAAAATCTGTTTTCTTGGCACTCCAGGAAAAAAAAAATGGACAATGTGGGCATATGAGTATTCTCTGTAAAGACATCAAAATACAGAACGGTGCTTCTAATCACCACAGCAGGGAGTGAAACCGGCTCTCTTTCAAAGAGGGAAGCCTCCTCACACCTCCTAGGAGTGACTTGGATCATTTATGACAGCACTTGTATCACACAATTAAATTCCCACGTACAAGTACTGTGTGTGTGCATACACGTGCCAGAGACAAGCCAGCACAGTGTGTATTCTTTCTGTACAATACACAGATATTTATATATTATAAAAATCTAAATATCTTAAATTGTATTCGTTATTTAAGGAGTTGATGTCGTTACAGAAATCAAAGTAAGTTGAAAACAAACACATGAAAATGACTTAATGTGCATATTCAGGTGTTTATATCTCGAGATAAATAAACGCTGTATTATAACTGCTTTGTTCCAAACTATGCATGTCACATTTCAATGCAGATATCATTTAAAAAAAATCCTTACCTAAGGAGTTTCAGAAATGCAAACCTAAAAATATACGTAGATGCTGTATGTTCCTTGGTTTAGGCTTTCTGAAATATTCCCGATTAACATGTTTGTCTGACTTAATTTAGAATTCAGGTGTAGAGGTTTGAGCCTCATTTAATTCTGTTCTGGGATTATGGCAGTAAACAGACCGGAAAGGGATTTGAGGTAGGTGATCCTTCAAAAAGCATTCCTGTTCTGGTACAGGATGCATTTTGAGATTGCAGCTTGATTTTGGTTTATTTACTTACTTCCCTCGTAGGACCCTGAGGAATGATTAAAAATTCCATACACTTTTCTAAAAGCCTTGCTATTTCTTTTACTCCCTGTTGGATGTGGTATTGTGCAAAGTCTTGCTCTGCAGTCATCTTATCCCACATAGGGATAGATGCAGATGGTATTTAACAGCGTGTGAGAATGGGGTTTTATTGTTTTAATCCATGGCAGACTTTAGTGTTACAGTGTTCTGATTAGTGTAACAATTTCATTGTTTCCATGGCTGTAAAACCCGAAAACCACTTGGCTTGCAATGGTTCTTGGTGGAAGTTTGCCCCTGGTTCTCCTCCAGCCTCATCTGCTCTGACTCTCGCAGCCTGTGTGCGCTTTCGGGGGTTGTTGCCAGCACTGCTCTGCTCCTCCTCCTCCGTGTTCTGGGCAAAGAACCTCTCACTACGAAGTTCAAATAAACATAATTCTAAGAGTTTTCTTTCACAAGACTTTCTCCTAATTTCCAAGGTCGTTTTCTGTACCATTTCTGGTCTGAATTCTTCCTTCTTGAATACAGGTGGCCAGAATGAGACGAGATGTTTCAGGTGAAGTCTTCCCATGGCATGACACGTTGCACAAGGGTTTAAATGTATCTTTAATTTAGAAATTTTGCATGTGAGTAAGGATTAAGTCTCTCATGGGACTTGCCTTCTTTTATTAGCAGATAGTTCATTATTAGGGCAATCATGGTGAGGCTGTGACTGCTCAGATGTTTTCTGTGTTACCTTTCTGACTGAAAAGCCTTACTTCAAATACACTCGTTTATTGTCGTAGTGGATTTGCTTTATTTTGAAACGACAAACACAAATTCCTTATGGATTATCTGTGCAGCTGCTAATTTTATTGTAACCGTCCTAATCTGGTTGTCTAAGAATCACAACCCTACAGAACTTTTATCAGGGTGAGTACTGTTCAAGTGAAGGAGGGAGGATGATTTTGGTGGGGAAGGGTTTAACGAGGCTTCTGAACTAAGCGATAGTTGTACACCTCTTTTTTTTCCATCAGTATCTTTTACAGTGAAGCACTGGAGAGCTTCTAGAGCCCTCCTGAGTATCCGGTTTCCAGTGGTGAAGTGGTGTCAGTGTTCTGGCATCTCGCCCTTGTGCCCACCCTGGAATGTGATAATGATCACCTGTGAAATAGTTGGGCATTGTAAGGCAATGGATTTTCTCCTCTCTGCTCTGCATTCAGAGATTTGCCACACGGGCTGGTTCCTTTTTTTAAGAAATCTTTGGAGGGTTTTTTTTGTTTGTTTGTTTATTTATTTATATTTTTTTAATGACCAAAATGCAGGTAAATAATCTGGGATCAGATTTCTACATCAGTGGATTCAGTACAGGGCATGTGAAAAGAGCAGCACTTCCAAAGGCTTCCCTGACTGTGGCTTGGTTTTGGCAGAAACTTCCAAAGCCAAGCAGATGCTACTTTGTTCTCTTGCGATGCATTCCTTAGTGTTCAGAAGGTAGAAATATTTGTTGTTTGATTTTGGTTTAAGACATTGCAGTGGAACAGTTGCATCAGGAAAGGGTCCACAATACAGGATACTGGGATTGATGAGGATGAGATGCCTGTGGGGAACAAGTAATCTGTTCTGGCCTTCTGTAGAAACATTTTCATGGCTAAAAACGGATTTAGGAGGCAAATTTGTGCCCTTTTGAAAAACTTTATTTAAATTTTGAGTAGATTGCCTAGATTGATTTACTGCAATGACAACTAAGTTGTGTGAGGTGTTGCTGAAACTTAAAGTGACAGCTCTTGTTCTGGAGGTGTGTAGGATAAACATGTGTAAGAATTATTACCTAAATAAGACAAGGAGTGGGAGGGGTGACAGGCCTAGAGAGATTTACTCAGTGCTGAAAAAGTCCTTTTCAGGGAATAAAAGGAAACACACCTGCCAGTCTGGGTACCTTAGTCTCTTGTAAATATGATTTTTTCCATGTGTCATTTCAACGCCCTGTGTTTAAAATATTGCAAATATTGCCTGGTTGGCTTTTTCCTATGTTGAGGGAGAATGGATGTGTTTGATTAGGTTCCTTGTCCTTGCGTCCACATCCTGTTCTATCTCTGTCCCCATTTAACCTGTCCCTAACTGACTGACAGCTCCAGCACAGAATGGCCCTTGTTGCCAGGGGAGAAAAGCCATCAGGTTTCTCACTTCCTTTAATGCATTTCTATTGTGTGGTATTTGATTTTTCCTTTCTGGAGTCGTCCATGCCAAATGCCATTTCTCCTCAGCAAGGCTGGAGAAGATGTGTGTGCTGGGGGGGAGACCTGTGGTGGGTGCTGATGGGAGAAGCTGAAATCAGTGTTTTGGGAGAAGCAAGCATAAAGGTGCTGCTGATTGTTGGGTCTTTTTGGGACCTGTTCTTCTAAGGCCAGGCATGTCCCCATGAGCTGTGGGCCCTGGGAGGCTTCACTGCCCTGCACTGGAGATCACATCCTCCCTTGATGTACTGGGGGTGTAAGGTGACTCCACAAATTTCATACAGCCTTGAGTGGGTGCTTGGGAGGCCTTCCTGCAAGATTATACACTTTGTACACAAATAAAAGTACACAGGAATATACTTCAGGTCTCTTTGAGCTGAAGAGAAAATGCTTAATAACAATGCTTAATAATTGAGTTTGTACTCAGAGGTAAAACAGTACCTTTAGTCCAAACTGCATGAAAGCAATAGTTTACTTTTTATGATGCACTTTAATGGCTGGCTGTTCATCCACAAGCAAATATTTTTGTTTGATAAAATAAAGATCCTTTAATGCAATTTTGAAGGCAGAGTGATTGGCTATGTGTGTTTAACAATAATGTGAATGGGGCCATGTGTTGGGTTCAATTTGGTGTCAGCTGTTCATTCTGATCTTTGACTGGTTAATTTAATGTTCTCTGACTTTTGCTCAACAAGCTTTATTGTTGTTTTGCTTTTTTCCTTTTTCGAGGACAAGTGATTGCCAATGAATTGACTGATGAGAGAATAAGGGAGTCTCGAGGTGGTGTAAAGCAGCAAAGAGATACATTTGGGAGCCATGGATCATTTGCTGAACAGAGGAAAGGAGAGGGAAATTTTTAACCTTATGTAAAAATTATGGTTTATTACTTTGTTAGACATCTGCTTTCCTGATGCTAATTGTGTTTAATCCTTCTCGGGGGTGGAGGCTGGTCTCAGGGCTTCTCAGTACTTTTACAGGTCTGCCAGTCTTAGCTGCCCTCATGGAAATATCAGGCTGCTAATCTGATCTTTGGCTTATTTGCTTTTTGATATAAGCATCTGCAGAGAGCTGGGAGAACAAAATGTTGTCAGTGCAAAGCAGGTGTCCATTAAGAATGTGCAAAGCCCTCCCCTAACTCTTATCCCTTATCCAAGCTTTGTCACATCCCAGTTTATGTAAAAAGTAAACATAAAGGGTCACACTAAATAGACACAAGTGTTCAAAACACCAGAAAAACTCATTTAGACCATCAGAATACTTTAATGTGCTATTTACTACTAGTTATACTAAAAAAAGGAAAAATGGATAGTGTAGAAATACAGGAACAGATGTACTAAATACAGTTATATTGTCTGTAAATGCTTAGTTCAGAATGTGTTGCTGAGAGCTTACTTTCTGCATTGTTGCTTTGAAAAACACTGGACAAATACCAGCATACAAAACTGCACAGACTTAGTCCCTTAGTCCATGGAGAAGCCTGGTTTAGTGTACCAAACAGCAGCAGTATTCCATGCTGTGTTTTATACCACATGGACTCTTGGGGTTTTTTTTCACTTGTTTGATTTTGTGCAATCTCAATATCTCAGTATGTAAGATTGCTCATTTTTCAAGTAATCCTGATTTTTACCAGTTATTGCTTAAGCTAGTTCGTACTTAATAATTATTTCTTTGGCCAACTGTGTTGTTGTAGTAGTAGTAGTAAATTTTCCCCTTATGTACTAATAAAATGAGGTCTGAAGACCTCATGCCAAAACATGCATCCTTCAAATCCTCTAGGAGCTTCTGAATTGTAATAAAGAGATCTGTATCTTTTGAAGGCACTGCTGTTCCAACTTACTAATATTCTTTACAGTGTGTGCTGGGAAATGTTAGTTCCTGGTGTTTCTCTGTGCTCTTCTGAGTGAATCTGTGAACTTCTCATGTTTTAAAAACTAAATTGCTCTCTGATTTGCTTGGTTTCTTCTTTGGGATCTCTTAGATAGCGCTGTGGCAAGAGAGGATGAGCTGACAGTAATTCCCCTAAGGATCCATTTTCCCCAACACCTCCTGTAGATATAAATTTGCCCTGTGGAGCAGAGCAGCTGCTGCCTTTGTCAGCTCCAATACAGTTCAGTAAGATGTTTTCTCTTTATTGGCCTTTGTGTCAGAGTCACTCTGATGGGGACAACCCTGCACTCCCTTGATTTGTGCCTGGAAGTGTCACTCACCTCCTTAAAGTCATGTCCATGTTTGAGAGCAATGGAGCTGGCCCAGAACCACTAATTGTCATCTGCCTGGATCTGTCCTCCTGATGTTCCCGGGCTGTCACAGCCTGTATTCCAGCTCAGGAGAAAACCTGCAGGAGGTATCTGGGAAGGTTATTTGCAGAGATGCAGTAATCCATAAAAATGAATTTGTAACCTCATCATTGTGGGATTGCATAAACAAAATTTCCAACAAAAGTATTGCCAAAGGTATAAAACAAACACTGCAAAAATTACAGCTCTAGAAAATTCAGCAGTAGAATTGTTTTGTTCAAAAAACATCCACAAAAACAGACCAAAAAAAAAAAACCACTCACAAAACCAGAAAAACCTCAAACAAACCACCAACCCCAAATCCAAGTGGTGAGCTGCTTTTTCTTTCAGGTTGTTTTAACAGTAGTCCTAATTTTCATTCTCAACTCAGCCATTTGCCCACAGCTTAATCAATTTGTTGCAATTTAGCTTTTAGATGATGCTCTTAGCCTGACTTTTGCAAAAAGTGACCTGTAACCTAAAATCTCAGCGTAGTGCTACAACAGCTGCTGCAGCTTCCTTTTTTCCTTTTTAATTTTTTACTTATTTCTGAAGTTTTAAGATTAGAGAGCTTGAACTGTAGTTAACAAAGAACCAGGTAAGTAACTGTATTATAATATTTTTTACTATAAATAATTTCAATCAGGATAACAGGCAGCCAGTCCTGAAAGCTTTTTTTCCTTTTTCCCCCTTCCTAGTATTAGTATCTCTGCGGTTAATTTCTGAATCAACATTTTTTATGAGTGCATAATTCACTTTTCTTCTTCTTCTTTTTCAAACTGGCAGCATGCTCTTTGCTCTGCATTCCTCCAACCCTTGCTCCAGGCAGAAGAGGATGGCTGATGTTGCTGATGTCCCTAAGCCTTGTGTGTGGGATCTGTCCTTGGAATGATTGCCAGTAAATTGCTCTGATTTTATCTGCAGCTAAGTCGCTGCTCTCATCTGATGCTGCTTTAAACCATGCTTACTGTCATGCATAGGTGGGCTTTCATCTGCATCCTGTGGGAACGTTTGACCACGTTTATAGCATGGATCCAAATGGATGTTCTCATCCAAAGGAAAACTGAGCATTTACCAAGTTGCTTTTTTAAAAAAAAAAAAAAAGGTCAAATGTTTGATTTCTATGGATCCCAGTAAAACAACCACAGGGATTAGTTGCAGGAGTTTATTACCTGTAAATTCCATATAATTTTTCTTCTCACTAAACCTTTTACTCAGCTAATTTTAGCAACATAAAGTTTGCTGGAGTAACACTTTCCTAGGTGTCAGTGTTCAGGCAAAAGCAGGGCTAAATGCAGGATATCAAACAGAGAAAGGGACTCGGTAGGTGTGTGTAAAATTACATTTGAATTTGAGTGATGGAGGCCCCAGTGAGGACAGGCTGCTGTCATTGCCTTGTGCTTTCTAAATTTTCCAGAGCTTGCAGGTCTTTTGGTCAGCCTCCTTGCTGCCATATAATTCTTCAAGGACTATTAATAATAATAGAAGTATTTCAACCATCTGCATTTTTAAAAGGGATGTATGAAGAAAAATCATAAGGAACTGATAATAGTCTTAGTCTGGTGTAGGTCATGCTTTTTAATGGAAATTCCCATTAAATATCTTTATGCTAAAACTCTTTCTGCTGGAAATAGATGAAGCCTACAGTTGATCTGCCTCGTGACAGTTCTCCTAAAGGACTGCTGTATATATATATATTTCTGTAGAAAGCTTCAGGAGCAGTGCAAGAATTATTCCTTTTGGTTGAATGATTTTTTTCAGGGAGTTACAGGAGGCCTTTAAGTGGATGATGGCTGTGTGAGGAGGCTCCCAGACAGAGGTGCCCAAATCTCTTGTTCCTGTGGGAATTGTGCCTGTACTGTCACTTCCTGATCAAACATAAAATATATTTTTAAATTATTAATTCTGGCCTGCTCTAAGTTCTACTGGATTTTTTTTAATGTAAAATGAGGTGTTTTAAGTTCAATATCAGAATTTTTAGCAGAACTCTACAGCATTGATTTTAATTACCAGATCAATGAAAGTACAGGCTGGTGTCACTTTAGTGAACCTCTCTAATTAGGAGCATAGGATTTGCCATCACAGATCAGGCCAGTGGTTTTCTGAGTCTGTGAGCATCCTGCCTGCAGCAGTGCCCGCAAGCTGGCTCTGATGGAAGTAGCATCTCCCCTCCTTCCTTCCCCAACAAGGCATAAGGTCAGTGGGAAATGAAAAAACGGAATTTTCCTCTTGTATCATGCAGGGAATCATTCTTCATCCCAGAACCAGTGAATTGGTAACCAGGGTCTTGGCCAGACTGCCTGTAAGTGGCTTTCAGGGATTAAATTACTAATTGTTCATACAGTGCTAAGCTAAACTTAGGTACAGAAGTTTGCTGCTTTCCATTAGGAGGGGTATTTCTTAATTATTTATAAATTTAAAAAGTACATCTGATTGAAAAGGTCTTTGTGACACAGACTGAAATGGAGAAGGGGGAACTAAATTTTTTCCACAACATCTGCACTCTAGAGCTTTTTTCCTATATTCCCTTAGTCTGCATCATAGCTGGGGACATTGCCTTTCTCTGCCCCTTTAAATCTCATCTAGTGCCAAATGTGTAGCTTTATCTATTGCCAATTTTCTTCTGTCTAATTGGCATATAGATCATGATACAGAAATCACTCCCAGCCTCCTAAATGGAAGCAGGAGGAACTAAGCTGGAAGCAGGGTCAGCATTGACAATTTAATGTAATTTAGAAAGTTATCAGCCAGTGGGAGATTCAGTTAGATTTGTATCTGTGAAACAGATGGCCAACTGCAAGACCATTGGATTAGGTCTGCTATGTTTGTGGAAATTAATTCAGCACTTTATTTTTTTGTTTGGGGAAGGACAAAAGAAACAATTTGTAAGTGCTTAGCAGGAGCACTTTATAAAGATGGCCTCATTTCCTGTAAAATATGGAGAACCCCTCCTGATCCCAGGTATGCAGGAAGCTTTTTTCTGTAGCCTGATTTTTGGGCTGTGTGGCAATATAGTGAATGACGTAACAAAACCAAAAATGCTTCCACCTATGTATGGATGGTTGTTAGTGTATTCAAATACAAGAATTTTACCTCAAGGTCTCATTTACAAAACTCTTAGGGCCAGACATCTATGTGGGCTGCATCCTCTCATCTGTATGTTGATACAAATATTTATGAATATTTCCTTTTTCTCTACTGAAAAGTGAGGACCAGATTTTAAAAATGCTGGAGATGTGGCCCTTGTTTAGTTTTTTTAAAACTATCCGAAGTTTTCTGAAAGATTGATTGTTTATTTTGATGGCTAGGAGGAAGATGAGCTCTTGGGATAATGTTGCTCTAATGGGAAAAGCTGGGTCCTTCTGATATTCTTGGTCTTGTGTTTCTTTGGGATAGAGTCTCTGCCACACAAATTAATGCTCAGCTGTCACAAAATATTTTTCACTATCTTAAAAATGCAGCTTAAAGTAGGTCAAAAGTTGGTCACACCTAGGATTTGTCGAGCCAACTGTCCCATTTCTGACAGTGCCCAGAAGCTGGAGGTGTGTTAGAAATATGGGCAGAATATAAAAAAGTCTTTGGAAAGGTAATTGGCTCCTTCTTGTTCCTCCTCTTACCATCAATAAGCTTTGGAAGTAATGGAATTAATACGTAATTCTTTAACTGCCAACTTCAGAGCTGTTCAGTACCTGAGCACTCCTGTTCAGAGGAGTTAAATGTGCACTGTGACTGAGACCTGAGTATGTGCTTCAAGCAATCACATGGTCAATTCCTTGCTCAAGTTTGGGTCTTGTTTCCTGCTTTTCCATCTCCAGATTTTGCATTGATCTTGCTTGGCAGATGAAGTGATGAATGGGTTGTTGGCCTTCCTGCCTCAGCTGCAGGGATTTTTCATCCATGTGCTGGTTGCCTGTTGCTTTATGTCGCTCCAGGTGTCGGAGAGCTCTGCCTCTCTCCAGCTTCTGGCAGCCCCAGAGGCGTTGCCCCTCCTGAAAAGCCTTGGACACTGAGCTGAATTGCATTTTACAGAGCCAGGAAGGAGGTGCAGCTGACTTGCTCTGTTTTGAGTGGCATTAGACGCTCTGTTTGTGGGAGAGGAGGATATTTGGCTGGTGACTGCAGTGTTGGTATGGACTGAGCCTACCCAGGCCATGGTTTTGAAGTCTCATTTTTGTCCATCAGGCACTAAGCAGGCCCAAAAGGGAGTGCTGGCTGGTCCTTCTTGGCTAAAAGAGGGCTAGGATTTGCTGCAAGACCAGGGCCAGTTTCTCTAATTCCCTAATCCCCACAGCAAATTGATTTTGTTAAAAATTAAAAGCTTTTGCAGTGTTTCCTGGCCTCAGTGTTTGGATCAGATAACTTTCATCTTCATACACTGCTAGGAGTTGAAAGGGTTTAGTATCACGTGCCTTAGAAACCAATTTTATTTTTACTTGGAGTGGCTTCACATCTGTGAAAGTTGTTTTGACGAATTAATCCTCTAAGCAATCAAGAGAAAATGGAGTAGAGGAGAGAGTTTGTTCTTAAAATGCTACATGGCAAATCAAGTTCCATTCCCAGCTCTCTTCAGATTGTTATCTCCTGGAGTCTTTTCCTTGCTCTTTGTTTCTCAGAGTCCAATCCAGCAGTGATGGTTCATCTGTTCTGATCCCTCCTGTGGCCATGGCTTTCTGCCCAGAGGAGATGATACTGCAAACACACAGATTTGTGACCCCAGGTGAAAAATACCAATGAAATTACAGCAGCTGTTTGGAACAGTCTCTCCTATCTTTTCCAAACAGAGAAAACAAATCTGTCTTTATTAGAAAAGTTTAGAAGACTTATTTAGTGTCACAAGCCAAGAGTACATGGAGTTTTGGGGACTGATCACATTGAGTGTTGGGTGCTTGGAGCAGAAGCTGGAAGGCTGTAGCACCCTGGAGTTAGAGCCTTCTCCCATCTTCAGTGGTCAGGGTTTTGGGGGGAGCACGTGCAAAGTCCCCCCCTTTTCCCACTTGGCCTGTGTGCATTAGCAGAGCTGCTGCTCACAGCACAGTCCTGAGCACATCAGAGCCTCAGCCCTGGGTGCTGGTTGGGTAGAGCTGCTCCTTCATGTCCCACTACATCATGTTCTCCTCAAACTCCATCAAAGCCCCTCTCGCCCCCCACCTCCCCAAAACAAACACCCACCTCTGCCACGCTGAGGGGGCTTTGCTGGGGGGAGAGCTGCTGTGGAGACACTGTGGCTCCCAGGCTGTTTGCTTTTCATGGAGCAGTTAAAAGAGCCCCATGGATCTGACTCTGGCAGGAGCGTGCCTTTTGAAAAATCAGCAGTGAAAATGTCAGACATCTGTCCTTCAGCTTGGCAAGAGGGGAGGTGAAGCAGCCGGCGCTTCTCACCTTGGCAGCATTGGCTGTGTTTTTTTGTTTTTTTTTAATGTAGAGAATTCCAGCCAAGCATCTTACAAGTGCCAGTTCTCTGTATTTTTAAGGAATGCCAGCAACAGTGGTCAGACCGTGGAATTAGGGCTGACTTGCACATGGTGGGGTCTTGCCAGAGGGCAGGCAGCCCTTGCTGCACAAGGTCCTGTGTGTCCATTCCAGGTCTCATTCAGCCTGATGCTTTTTAGCTTGCATTTGTGATGGATAAAACCTTCAAATATGCTCTGAAGTTCTGAAAAGAGGTGTACCTGGTGGTTTTTGCCATGCAAAATCTTGGGTTTCCTTTCAGAGCATAAATGTCCGTAGATTTTAGGAGCATTTCCAGGAAGGGGGTTGTCTCTATAGTAGGTAGAAAGCCTCCTGATTGTGTAAAAAAACCCCAAACAACTGAAAGCAACAACCAAACAAAGCAGTCAAACAAAACCCCAACAATTTCTTTAATCATTCTTTTAATGCCTGCAGTGTCCAACACAAAAGACCTGCCAAACTTTATTCTTGCTGTAAATAGCTTTGATATGATAAAATATACTGATCCTGTTTGAAATTGATGCCAAACATTGGAACTCAGTGTTAGAGAATGGAGCAGTGGGGGCGTAAGGGAAGAGCTGCAGGAGGGGTGGGATTTGTAAAGTTTGACTGTGTCAGAAATCTGAGCACTGTGCATGTGTGTCTTCAGCTAAAATTAACCACCCAAGCTTCACATGCCAGCATATATATAATCATTTAACTGTGGACCCCTTGAGAAGGAAGAGCAAGCTGGGCTCCAGCAGATATATTCACGTTAAATATGCCAATAAGTAGTGTGACCTTCCAGGTCCCTGTTCGTGGGAGAAGTAAATTTTCCTGTGACCATTATAAAACAGTAAGCAGCTCTTGGCTCCTGAATTATGGCAGTGGTGCTGTTGAACAGTAACTAACTTCAGCCTTAGAAGTGTTATTTTGGTTTGTTTGTTTGTTTGTTTTTTTTTCCCTTCTGCAGCTTCTTAGAATTTTCTGTGGTTTCTCTTTGGAGTAGATATGTATCACCCTTCCAGATAAGCCCTCTTCTGTTGCTGTTTGTGTGTGGTAGTAGATGTAAATGGGTATATTTTGTGTGTGAGAACTGTGATATTTGAAAATGACTTGCTGTGCACTTCAGATGACTTCTTAGAAAACACTGAAAAAAAAATAGTGCCTTTGCTGCTTTTGTTGTCTGAGGTAGATGATGATTTGCTGGTGTGAGATCAGTTGTTTCACTGCAGCCAAACGTGACTTGGAGCGGGTTTTGCCGATGGGCTCAGCAGACTGAACTCTTTCACTTCGGGATCCGCGAAGGAATCGCTGCCGCTCTGAGTGCAGTCTCATTTTATTCAGGGCTTCATGGGGTTTTCTGCGAGGGGGAAGCAGAAAGTGGCCACCTGCTTGGCACGGTGTGTGTGTGTGGCTCCAGCTTGACAGGGATTTGTGTGTGGCAAACGTGGATGGATAATGGGAGCATTGAGGGCGCAGCATGCCGGATGCCAGCACAATCCCTGTCCTTGCTTCACCTTGGAGGCGGCTCCCCAGGAAAATGCTGCTCTGGTGAGAAGTATCGAGCCCTCTGTGTAGGCAGCACCTGTCAGTGACAGGGTTCAGAAACTTTACAGCTGGGATGAAAAAAAGGAATTCTCTCTTTGCTCCTCTTTTATATTAAATGTAGTAAAATATTCAGTGGGGAAAGAGTAGGGAAGGTGCCAGCTGGGCAATTAAAAGCACGGTGCTTGTTAAGTATCCACCAAAGATTTGCTCTAAACACACTCAGAGCCTGCTCTGAAGAGTGGACAGTCCAAGGCTCTATTCCTGGAAAGGTTGCAGGCCTACTAAAATTGATGCATATGCTTGGCTCTGTGTGCTGTGAGTCAGCCCATTGCTTTTGAATAGTAGTCATATGCATGAGAAAAGCCCTCCTCAGCTGGGAATAAGGCTTTAAAGAGAGAGAAATAAGTCGTCTCAGTGGTGTTTAAATTATCCATTTATCTATTTAACTTCCAAAGGCTAATTAATGTACACAAGTGTCCAGTAAGATGTAATATTCAGAATAATATCCCCACCAACTGGGCAATAATTCAAAGCAGTTGTAACAAACACAGTTGCACATCTGAATAGAATGAGTAATTTAGTTGAGTTGCCTTAAGAAATTTAAAAAAAGAAGCAGAGTTATCTCTGTTTCCCCAGAAGTGTGGGAACCGAGTGGGAACTGCAGATAGTTGTAGCTCAGGTCTCAGTAGTTGATGATAACTCCAAAAGTTCCAGCACTTAAGGTAATGGAGGGTACTGGCATCATGTTAGGTGCTAATGAGCAGGTGTGTGTGCATATGTGTGTGACAGCAATGTTTAGGGGATTGCAGATCACAGAACCAGAGAGTGGTTTGGGTTGGAAGGGGCCTTGGAGATGATCTCATTCCGCCCCCCTGCTATGGGCAGGGATGCTTTCCACTAGACCAGGTCGCTCAAAGCCCCATGCAGCCCGTTCTCCATAGGTGACCTTCCAGGAAGGTAATTCTGCTGTCTCGCCTGCCTGCTGAAAGGAATCCACCTGCAATTCAGCCTCAGACTTGGAGTTTCCCGTGGTTTCCTCCCTTTATTAGCTGGCTTTGGTGCCAAGGTGCTTGGTAGGATTGAGTAAACAAAGCTCCAGCCCTCCATCCTGGCTTTCCAGATGTTTCCAGTATCTTGGACCAGGGAGAAGTGGTTCAGTCCTTGCCTCATGTGTCCTTTCCTTCTGGGCTGGGAGTCACTGGGGACTTGAGGGCAGCCCTAAGGACAATGTGCTGTCCTCGTACCCTCAGCTGTATCCTAAAAGAAAAGGAGCAGGCAGAACTCTTTGCTCAAAGCCCACTAACACCTAAAAGTTATCACAGAGAAATGGGGTCACACGTTATTTATCCTGTGTTTTTAAGCATTTGTTTTGTTTTGTTTTGCAAGAACTTATATTGGGGGAAAAAACATGACATGGTATTTTTGGGTGGTGGTGCAAAGTTTAATTAATTCTGGAGGAGTCAGCGTTACCCTTTTAGTGGGATTTGTGTCTTGGTACAGATGTACAGATGGAGACTTCTACAGGGTTTAAGAACTATTCAGGGGCAACTAAGGCCACAAATTGTAAGAAAACTTTGAAAAAAGATCTGTGTACAAGTTTAAGAGATGCTGTTAAACTTGATTTTTTTTTTTATTTTTTTTTTTTTACCATTTGCTTCCTTGTTGTCTTTTTGCCAGTAACTCAGCAAAATATTGTCAGGGCCATAATCTCTATGTGCTTTCACAATAGCCATTATCCTTCCTGTGCTTCCTTGGAGCCAGAGATGCTTCAGAGGGATGAGTTTTTCAGCTGAACCTTTGGCTCTAGCTGTTTAGCTCTGGGCTTTGCAGTGTGATATCTGTTAATGAGATCACAGTGTTGGGCTGCATGCATGGATCAGCATGAGACTGCAATCAGTGTTGCCAGTCAAAAATTGGGATTTTATGACTCCACATGTGCAAGCCCCGTGACACTGGGCAGCAGTGAGTATCTCAGGGGCTTTTCCAAAACCCCACAGTGTTGTAAGGACTGCAGGCATTCCCCTTCGGGTCATCTGAGTGTGTTGGGGCTATTTTTAGGTTTTGGGGTGGGTTTTGTTTTCCCTGTGAAGGTCAGCAGGCGGTGTGGTTTGGTGAGCAGCAGCACAGGCACTGCATTGTGGTGGCTCTTCTGGAATGGGAGCTCATCGGTGTGACTAACCCTGCTATTCAATCATGAAAAAAGCCTTGCTCTGCTCTAATTATGCTGCATGATGTCAAAAAGATATTCTTCAGCTGTTACCAGATTCATGAGAGCCTGATTCATGATAATTATTGGGAGAAAACAATCAGAGTCTGATTAGTTCAGAACTGACATGGTAAGGGAAGGAGAGAAAGATTTGAACATTTACTTGGGCATTGATTATAATTAGATTTGTATGTGTGGAAATGAGAAACAAGGAAGAGATACAGGCACATTTTCTACTTGCATGAAAGAGAGACATTCTTTTCAAGCACTTTCCTGCGAATCCTTTGCTTTTCACGAGTGTTTTTCAGAATACTGACTCACAGGCAAAAACATCAGGTAGTTTCCATTTAAAGGAGACCCTGGAGCACTGATAGTACCTGGCACCTTAACCCAGTTGCAGTCCCAGGGATATACTGGGTCTCTAAAGGATCTTCCTGGATTCATTGCTCCCATGACTTTATTCCTGCTTTGTATCCTGGCTTTGCTGGTCAGTTCTGCTCCCCAGCCTTCTTCAGGTGCTTGGGGGTGGCTGTGTGGGCTTGAAGAGCCAAGCAGTCCTGCAGAAGGCACCTTTTGTACTGATTCAGTGTTCAGGTGCAGGGCAGGTGGGCTCAGCTGTGCTGGGCTGTGGTGGGTGTGCTCTCTCAGCACAGCCAGAAAAGCTGCAGGAGCCTCGGAGTGCCAGAGGTTTTCAGGGGTCTCCTGGCTGGAAGGCAAGGTTCTTCTCTCATCTGAAATGTGCTTTAAAGAAGCAGGTGTGAGGCTAAGGAAAGGGCAGTGGGGAGAAGCCCCACTAAATTTCAAAATTCTTCAATCTTGTTGATGGAAGACAGTGTTCAGGCCTTTTTCTTTACAGACAGATTTCAAAATCTTTAGAGTATGGATTCTTTTTTTCCCCAGACCTCGGTGTTTTTGCTTTACATTTTAGTGTTTTAGCTATGACTCATTATGTACTGAATATTTCCAAAATTGATACTTAACTGTAATGCTCTTATTTCAAATCTGGTGGTTCAAAGGGGCAGAGAAAAAGTGAGAAGAAAAAGATCTTTTGTATAAGTTTTTTCCCAGAAAGTTGGATTCCTAAGATCATACACTACAGAGGGAAAAAAAGCTACCAAATAGCTGAGTCCACCTTCAGCAAAAGCTGGGACTTAGACCCGAGTTAAACATTAACCTGCCTTGGACACAGAGACCTGCTTATGGTGATAATGCCCAGATCACCATGTTCACTTGGTTTTTGTGACCAAAGTAAAGAAGCTGCCTCCAGTGATTTTCATTCTGTGTGAAATCACTAAACAGTTTTAAAAGTTTTGTTATGCACACCATACTGGTGTGTATAATAAGGCAATATCCCCTGGGTTGTAGTGAGTTGAATATTTCATATCACAGGATTTGTGTATTTTTAATAAGACAACTGTTCAGGTAATTTTCACATGAATATTCAAGCACGTGACTTCGTAACTATTTGCTGAAAATACCTGAGGAACACTCATAATTGGTGTGCAGAGGTAGGGAAATGGAAAGTTTCTCAGCAGTGTTTCCTTACTTCTTTTATTATTGTTTTTCCAATTATTTGCCTGGTTTTGAACATTTGAAAACACTGTGTGCTTTGAAATGTATTTCGTGTGTCTAGAAATAGCAGCCATTGTGCAACTTTTATTTTTTTCACTTGTTTGTATGGAAAAGGAAAAGAAACATTAGAAATCTGTTTGTGTTGTACATTACAAAGACTTGTAACAAACAGGTTTCAAAAACATCCGGGAAAGTTTCAATTATTAGCTTAATATGTGCCATAAAAATCAGTGGTGACCACGAGGAGCTACTACAATAAGCCTGGGTAATACTGTATGCCTAGGAATGCATCAGAAATTGTAAACATATAGCCCAGGCAGTTAAAAAATAATAATTTGCATGTTACACATATTGCAAAATAATGTTGTGTGATAACATTTTTAAGAGAAACACAGGTTTATTATATCTGTATTTTCCCGTGAGAGGCTCTCCTAATCAACGAGTGGAATGAAATAATATTCCACACCCTTAAATACACCAGGAGCAAATAGTTCCTCCATACTGGTGTGCATTTCATAACAAGCATAAAAGCTCTGCTTGTAGCAGGCTGGCTTCAGTACCCAAGTGGGGTTTGCAAGAATAATTTGCTGTCAGAGGGAATTTTTTTATGTGTTATCATAGGCAGTGAATCAGGCAGCAGGTATTTGGGGTTTTTCAAGGTGTCTCCTTTACCAGGAGCAATTAAGGGAGTTCAGGGATTTCTTGGATGCAGTTCTGCTTGAATGTAAGAATATAATGAATATAAGATCTGGTGTTCCTGGGTGCAACAGGAATTAGGGCAGTAGGAAGCAGGTACAGGATAGCAGTTTTGCAATGCCAGCCAAGCATTCTCATCCTGTTATTGGACTTAAAAATCAATCCTAACTAGCTCTCAAGGTCTTGCTGTGATTTTAGGCTCTGCCAGGAGGGGTCTGCTCCTGTTTTAACTGTAGAGCTGATCCAAGGATTTGTCTGCCTGCATGATGATCTGCATCATGGAAATGATCCAGGATGGAACTGATGCATTGAAGTATAATCTGAACTCTTCTGAAAGTCCTTCAGTGATAAATTAGGACATTCATTGCAGCCCTCCCATTAAAGGAAGCATGGTTCTTGTGTTTGATAAGTTCCCTGTCGGCTGAATTGAAGGGATGGTGGGGGGGGTGGGCCCTTGCACTTGCAAAGTGAATGGTTTATAACCTGTTTCCTCATATGTCTTCACTCCTAGATAAGAAAGCTAAAACCATGTGGCAGAAAAGTAGGTTAAGTCAACCCCAGTTCCTTGAAGTCGTTGAATCTTTTAAAATATTTTCCTGTTATGGAAAATGTTTTTGTCTAAAAGGAGCTAAGGAACACAATGTCTGGTTTCTGCAGCGTGGGTTTTTTGCCCCTTTTCTTATTCAGCTGGGGAAATCACTCATGTGTACTCAGCCTTTATTTCATTGAGATGTTTTTCAGCTCTGAGGCTTTTTTTTCATGGGGGTGTTCCAGCATTTTTTTCTCTTCAAGCCATGAGGCTGTTGGCATAGGAAATGCACATCCTGCTGCTCTGAAGGGGAAAGTAGAGGATAAATGGTGGAAAATAGGGGCATATCTTTCAGATATTAAGTGATTTGTTCATGGTTGCTGCCAGTTGTGTTTTACAGATTTTAAAAAAGCATAAATTAAGAGTTTCTAACAAAACCTAGACTGTAGTCTATGAAGACTGTAACAAAAACCTCTGTTCTTCATTTTATCCCATTAACATTGAATCAGCAAGTGCAAGAGGAGTATGAAATTCCAATCCTTGTATTACATCCAGGTTGCTCTGTCTTGTGGCAAATACTTGCCCCCTAGACTTGGTAGCTGGCTTTTGATTCCCATGAGAGAGGACATCATCACCACCCTGGAAATGTGTTGTGGTGTTGGGTCCCCAGGACGAGGTGAGAGATGACAGTTTGACTCCATGTTTTCAGAAGGCCAATTTATTATTTTATTATATTATATTAAAAGAAAATTATGTACTAAAACTATACTACAGAAAGAGAAAGGAGACATCAGAAGGCTAAAACAAGAATGATAATAAAAACCTGTGACAGACTCAGAGAGTCCAACACAGCTGGCTGTGATTGGTCATTCATTAAAAACAATTCACATGCTGAGTAAGCAATTCTCCAAATCACATTCCAAAGCAGCAAAACAGGGAGGAGCTGAAGCTTCCCAGGAGAAGAAATCTTGGCGAAGGGATTTTTCAGAAAATATCACGGTGACAGAAATGCAAGGCTGGGGATCTTCTGAAATGGGGAGCTGTGGGTCAGTAACTGAGAGGATGTGCTCTGCTCAGCCCTGGGGCCCGTGGGATAAGAAGGGTGCAGAGCTGTGGAATGCAAAGGAGATCCATGGAGATGGTCAGAGGGCTGCAGCACCTCTCCTGAAGCTGGAGCTGTTCAGCCTGGAGAGCCACACCTCTCCTTGTGCCCTTTTCATTCCCTCTCTCAGTAGCTGTGGAGGAAACCAGCATTCCCTGGGCAGTGCAGGGGAGGGCTTTCCCTGGGGTTTTGGGGACTCATTACTGTTGTTCCCTCTGGGGCAGTGACTCACAGGCTGGTGCTGATGAGGCATTTGTAGGGTCTGTGAGGGTTGGGATGGCTCGTGCTCCAGGAAGCACATGGAATCTCCATCTGCTTACTGATAGACTGGGAAGGGATGAATGTGTTTCCAATATTGTAGACGCTCTTCAGAGTAGGGGTGAACATTCATATTTATATATTTAAAAAGTAAAATCCTGATATTTAATTGTTTTTACCCTATTTTTTGGGAATAATAATTCAGAATATTGTCCTATGCAAAGAATAGTGTTATTTACTTCATAAGCAGAAATTCACAATGAAGTAATTTAGCTTCTTTTTGATAACCTAGCATGATAAGTTTTTATAGGTTTTCTGGAGATCTTGAATAAATTGTGCTGGCATATGATGAGCAGTACTTAATGCAAATTAAAGAGAGGTTTTGGCTGCTTGGTGTGGTTAGTTTTCAGGTAATACATTTTGAAATAAATTCCAACAGAAGTTTGCATAATAGATTGAAAGTTATTTAATGGGCCTGTTTAACCTGTGGGGTGGAATTTATTAAAATTGGTGGATATTTAGGACCTTTAAAGGTTTCTTTGGTAATACAGTGAAGGAGTTTCCTCACAATGAAAGTGCTCTATGGCTAATATCTACATGAAGCGATTTTGGGAAAAGAACCTTGGAAACTTTCTCTGTAACAGCTATGAAGAAAAAATGCCAAAGTGGAAAATGCAAAAACAAAAAACAAAACAAAAAAACCACTTGGGTGGAAATTGAAATCTCTTGTGCACACTCACTGCTGCTGTAGAATATTCCACTGACCTCCTGATGGTCCATTCAAGCTGTAACGTGTCCAGGAGCTCACTGTCATCTGCCTTGGGCTTTGATGTCAGGTTGCTGAATAGAAAAATCCATACTGCAGTAAGCTGCACACTTGATCTGCACAAAGCCTTGAATTTTAATGCTGTTGACTTGTTTTGAAGAGGGGAAGGAAAAAGGCAGTGGTCTGAAACCAGCTTTTTGGATACTGGGGGAAACAAAGGCTTCTCATTTTTCAGGTTGAGTAACCGTTTGTTTTTGTTTGTCTGTCTCCTAACAGATTTATACGGATTGGGCTAATCACTACCTAGCAAAATCTGGTCACAAGAGATTGATAAAAGATCTACAGCAAGATGTGACTGATGGAGTCCTGCTAGCTGAAATAATCCAGGTTGTAGGTGAGTGACTTTCTGTGTTTGTGCCAAGTACCCACCAGCTCGGTCAGACAATCCCCGCTTTTACCTTCTGCACTAACACAGAGTGCATGGGGGGCTATCCATCAAACTGCATGGAATTATCCAGATCATTTTCCTTCAGAGGCTTTGGTAATTAATTGGAAAAAGCCTTGTCTTATAGTGGAAAAATATTGGATGTTGCTGATAAGATGTCCTGACGCAGCAGTAATATTCCATATGGCTGAATGTTAGAAAAAACAACTCATGAGATATTTTTTTTCCTGCTAGGATGCTGTTAGCCCTCACTATTTCTAATACCTCTTGGGTACTGGTCTCAATATAACTCACAGTGATACTGCCTCCTGTGTTGAATCTCCTGCCTCCAGTTGGATTTGGGAGATCCATATATTCAGCTGGGAAAGGAGAAAGGGTGTAATTTTTGTGTGGCAGAAAAATAAATGTTTCATAACGAGTTTTCAGATGAGGGAAGTCGCTTACCATTAGGACAAATCTCAAGTGCAGGCTCAGTCATTTTATCCAAAGCCTTTAGGTCCTTAAATTAGAGCATTAATGCTCGTGGATAATGAAAGTTCTGGACAATTTTCTCGGTGTAGAGCTGCATATTGTCCCTCTTCCCTTGGGCCTGGATCCTTCATTAGTTCCTTCAGAGGCTCATCCATCTGGTGCTGGGGATGCCACAAAACACATGCATGGGCCAATGGAGATGGATGGAATGGGAAAGCCCGCTAATGGGAATTAGGACAGCCATTGTTAGGAACAAACTGTCAGATTTGAGATGCAAATTAAGAAGGAACAGGACATCAGTGCATGCATATTTATTATGTGTGTTTGAGATGCTGTAAGGGAGCTGCTTCTGGGTCTGAAATAGGGATCTGCAAGCCCTGTTCTGGGATGACACCATGAAACAACTTCCAGTGATTCTACTGGGATATGTTAAAAAAAGGTTTTGTCTGTTTGCTGTAGGGCAGCACTATATCTCAGCAGCACTGTAGACCTGCCCGTGCAGTTACAGAGGTGTAAAAACAGGCCATGAATCAATTGATGACTGTGCATTGACAGGTATTCACTTTGAACAATGCTCCTTCCTATATCCCTTTCCTTTAACAGGAAAGGGTTTTGGAAACCCAGGAGCAGTTAGGTGTTGATTCCTTTCATGCCTGTGTGGCTACCCTGCCTTAACACAGTTATAGGAAACTTCTGCATGAGAACGTGTGTGCAGGAATGCCACCATCAAAAAGTGGACTTGGTTCCTTCTACCAAATACTTAAAGGTAGCTCTTTGAGTATTGACTTGTGAAAACCCTTATGAAATTCAAATTGTTCCTTCTAAAATACATAACCAGTTATTGCTTTGATCACCTTTGCAGGTTGTTGTTTTGTTTTTTTTTGTAGCTGCCTTTTGGCTAATATTTAAGATAAGGTCTGCAAGGTTTCAAAAGTTGAAGTATGAGGGGAAGGATTTATTTTTTGAAGAACCTTTTTCATGTGGAAGAAAGGTCATATTTAAATATTCTGAGTTTAATCCAGCAAATTAATAGTGCAGAAAAGTAATTTGTTTCTGCTGTGTATGGCTTTAGGCAGCTGCATCTCATTGTCACAAAGATGAGGAGGGCTTTCACACATAGAAACAGCTTTTTCTGTAGCCTGCAAAATCCAAGCTTTTTTCCTAACTACATAGTAAGAAAGCTTTGATATGCAGTGCAGGAGAGGGGTTTTTTTATGTTATGGTGTGCTATGTGCAGAAGCAGCCGTTTGCAAGTCAATTAAAATGCATTCACATCATTCTGGTTCATTTCAGTTCAAAACTGATGAGCCTGTAAAAGAATATCTAAGTCCTATATGCCTCAGTAATGCCCTATAAACGTAGTAGCTGTGTTTAAATCCATGAATGCAGACACACCGGGTGTGACCTGGGTTCCTGGAGGTATCTCTGTACATGTGTCCCAAACAACAGACTCCTCCTTCACAAGTTCATTAGTCTGCTTTCAAGTAGTCAGGAATGGTGCCAATTAATAGGAATAGAGCTATCAATTTTTGAAAGTGTTATAAATTCAATATTATGAGGTGGGCACACAGGACTTGGAAAATGGGATTTAATGAATGAATCTTTGTTCCTGTATGGCCAAATCTGGGATGACATTCCTGGAAGCAGTGCGTGCTTTTCATATGAGGAGGCTGATGGACCACCCTGGGGAGCACACTGTGAACTCAGCTGCAGTCTCTTTCAGATTAGCATCAATTTCTCATTGCTTTGTGTACTGTGCCATGGGTGTGTAAAATGGGAGCTATCAGGCAAGAGTGAAGCCGTGTTACTGCTTTGTGTCTCATGGCTGTGCTACTGGAATATCGTGCCAAATGTGATCCTCCTAACAGAGGGAATCCTTGAAGTGGATGGAGTTCTGACTGGTGTCCTGAGAACACATGGAACTACAAAATACAGCTTTTAATGCATGAATCGAATGGGGTGTGAGTGCCTGCCTTTATTACAGTAAAAAAGCTGTGGGAAACTGAACTTTGGTTGTAACTGGTTCCTCAGACTCAAACACGAAGTCATTTCAGCATCCAATGCTGAAAAGTGAAACAGAACAACCTCAAACTCTAAGGCAAACATTATCCACCTCAGGGATTTCGTTGTTTTACCTCTGACCTTAAAGATGGTAAAAGAGCACAGTCTCTTCTGCAGGTTGGGGTAGCATCTGAGCCACGGTCAAGAATCTTGAAAAGTTGTTTCATGATTTGTGCTTTAAAAAAGAAAGCAAAATTATTAGTGTTGTTCATAAATTTGCCATTTGGATTTAAAACCTGTATTCACTCTGCAAGCAAACCACCTGCCACGCTGACATCTCTGTATGTGTGGTGCTGGCTTTTCCACCCGGCAGTGATTCAGCTTCCAGAGCTCACATCTTTCCTGCAGTTTCAAGGAATTCCCTGTCGCTGTACAAGAGGTCGTCAGAGCAGTTGGCTTCTGCCCCAGCTGTCTCTGGAGGCACGACCCAGGAGAGAACTCCAGCTGCTCTTTTTTCTTTTTGTGGCTCTCAGTGTTTCACACATTCACTTGGACTGGACAGCTACAATCCAAAACCCCTTTACTGAGCTGGCAGCAGGTGCTCAAGAAATCATTGGAATAAATGCCCTTGGTTTAGGTTTTTTGCTTTATTGCCTCTTTTTTTTTTTTGCCTTTCAGCAAATGAAAAGATTGAAGACATCAATGGCTGCCCAAAAAATAGGTCTCAAATGGTGAGTAGTAAAGTGGTCTGTTGTTTGTGTGTGAGTGGCTGAGTGACAGTCTCAGACTTCAATGTCTGAGACTTTTAGTAACAATTTTTAATTAATTTTTCACAGTAGTGGAGTAAAAGTGTAATCTTCAGAACATTAATATTACAGCCCTCGCCCCATTGTACTCCACAGTAGTTGGATCAGGCCTTATAATATATCACATATTTACAATTGAGATTATTTTTACATTGCTTCTTTATGTTTATGAAATATCACATAGTTAAACAGAAATATATAGAAAAAAAGAATCAGATATTTGAAAGTATGGTTGAGAGTTTCTGTGTCTTTTAAAATGAAACAAAGTTAATGAGCAATATGAATGAAATGAAAAAAATTCATGAAATTCAAGATGCAGTTTGTTGACAGATAAGCAGTTGGTTTGTATCTTGCTTGTATTTAATACTCAAACCTGGAGAACCAAAAATCAATCCAGGAAAATTAGAAGTATAATAATACCTCAGGAGTATATTTGCTGTGAGTATTGGTGAAGCTAAAGGTACAGCAGAATTTTATGAAGAACACAAATAATAAAAAACTTGTTTTTAAAATGCATTTAAACGAAGAGCTTTTAAAATTTACGATACTTCAAACAAGGTTACTTCCTTCTGGATCTTGAGAAAAAGTCATTTTGCAACATAAATTCTATTCTCTTCCTTTGGCATTGCAAATGCTTGCTTTGGGACACTCGGATATCTGTTCTCTGGGGGAAGCTTTTTTAATGTTTTTTATTTTTATGAGTGCTCCTGTCTGCCCGTACCTTCATGACTTCAACATGAGCATGGCCACTCATGTAGTAAAATGAAATAAAAATTTAGGGAGAGCTTGACATCCTAAGTCAAAACTCACACTCTGTTCTGTTCTTCTCTCTTGGCTTTTTGTTGTATCGTGGAAGTTATCAATCTTGTTGAAAGCATGGAGCAAGCCCTCTGTAAAAAGCAAGCCATCAGGAAGATTTATCCTTGCTCCTTTTTGCTGCTTTGAAGAGGGTGGTTGCTGTTCTTGCTGTAGCCACAGCAGCTGTCTGGAGTAAAAATAATGAGGAAATTTTGACAATTACTATAATTTAATGTTCCACAAGTGTGTCTCAAGAACTGAATTTCATTCAGGACCAGAGTCTGTAACCAGTTCCAGGACGTTGCAGCTAAAAAAGTCACTTGGAGTCATTATTCTCAATGAAGAGAAAGTGCTGCTCTGTTGGATAGTGGGATGCATGCTGCTTATGAAAGCTGGATCAAGTTACAACCAGAGGCATGCAGGGGGCATGGGTCAGGAATGCTGGACAGGGCTGGAAGGACACATTTGGTCTGTGCTGCCTCCTCTGATGCTACTCCACTTGCTCCTCCAGGAGGCTGCAGTGGGTGGGACTGGCCCCCCCCCCCTTATCAGACCTGCAGTCACAGCTGGGCATCCCGAGCAGTTTTCCTCATGTGAGAAAAATGAGAATTATGCTTATGGTTTGCTTTAATCAGGTGCACGTGGTTACAGAGCTCTTTGTTGTCTGACTATAAGAATAGTGTTGTTTCCCAGAGAAGCTGTGGCTGCCCCATCCCTGGAAGTGTTCAAGGCTGGGTTGGAGGGGGCTTGGAGCAACCTGGGATACTGAAGGATGTAACCAGAAGATTTTTAAGGATGCTTCCAACCCAAATCATTCCATGACTCTTCTAAGGCAGAACATAGGAATCTTCGTAGGGGTGGTGTTTGTGCAGTAGTTACTTGCAGGGTTTAGGGAGGCAGGACAGACACGTTGCAGGGCTTGTTTTGGGTGGAGCAGTCTTCATCCTTTGCATTTCAGTGCACTCTCCTAATACAGCTCACAGGGTCCTGCAGGATGTGGAAGCTGGTGTTTGTGTCTGGTAACTCTGGCTCAGAGAGGTGGCAGAGGCAAGGCCACGCAGACACTTAGGTAATATCCACTCTTTTTTCAAATGAATCTTTCAGTTCAAAGTGTCCATATCCATGTTAGAGTGGCTTGAAAGGTGAGCAGAACAGATGAGGAGATTTGGGGGGATCTAAAAAAAAAAAATAGCACCAATAGATGGAGATTTCACTTTGCTGACTGTATAGAAATACAGCAGATCTCAGGGGGAAGGAAGCCTTCTACCATCCTCTGTTCCCTTTGCAGAGTCCCAGTGCCATGATCAGACACATGTGAGCTGAGCTGTGAAGAATCAGCTCACTCCCAGCCAGGTGTATCAGCTCTGAAAGCTGGACCAAATCTGTGTCTTCCCAAATCCATCAAGGGACGTGGGGAAAAGAAGCATCTTCACTTCCTGGCGGTGCCAAACCGGAGGGAGCTCTGTGCAGAGCCAGATCTGGCCTCTCTACCTTGTTCCCTGTGTTGGAGAGCATCAGGCAGATTGGCCCAAGCTGAGCATTAGGGACAGCTTGGGTCTGTCAGGCTCCAAGCCAGTGCTAATAAGCCTTGTCAAGTGAAGTTTGGTGCTGCAGAACCGTGTGGGACCATCAGTGCTTATCAGCCTTGTCCCGGTGCCAAAAGTGACGTGACAAGGACCCCACTGGCTCCGTGAAAAATCACTTAGGTGAGAACCTGTCCTCCCATCATCATCCTGTCTGGGTTGTTCTGCTGAGGGGAGTATCCCTGTCTTCCTTTGCTCCAGATAAGAGTTGGCTGGCTTTTATATAATCTGTTATACACTATTCTATAGCTTGTCCTCTGCATAAAATCTGTTTCGGGGAATTTTTCCACCCCAAACCTCTATATTTTTGTACTGCAGATATTTGTCTAAACAAAAGCCTGTAATTCTGGTGATTAGTTCCAGCTGCATGCAGAAAATACTGTGGGTGAGAGAGGATGTGCTTGTATGGAGCACAGGCTCTGGGACCAAGAAGATTTGAAGAGCATTGCAGCATTTGGGTTTTTAAAAAAAAAAAACAAACCCAGAAAATGTTGGCATAGTCCTTGATAACTGGGTGAAGGGCAATAAATCAAGGCCAGTTTCCTCTGTCTTTTCTCACTTCTGAAAAGAAGACTTAGGTGAATAAACCTGAGGGCTATCTCTGCTAATGTGGTTCGTTTATAGAAAAACAGAGATATTTTTCCTTTTTTTTTTTTTTTTCTTATTTGCTTCTTGTTTAGGGCATGGTTTTAGAGTTTAACGTGTGGCACCTTGCAGATTATGGGAGGTTAGTACCTGCCCTCCTAGGTATTACAGATTTTTCTTATTCATGTGGGTGCTTTTGCAAGTGCTGAGTGTTACCTCTTGTAGAAGGGTTCATACCCCTTACATTTGTAAAATGATAAACAAAACCCAGAGTGCATGAATTATCTGTGCTCATTATATATGTGTGAATGTAGCAAAGCTGAAACGTGCTGAAGGGAAGAGACTTGGGGAGCCTGTGGCTGGATACACCAGACTTTCATCTTCCCATGTCTGGGGAAGCTGTGGGGCACCCAGGACAAGAATCTGGAGCAACAGAAAGGCACGTGGGCTTAACAAACACCACAGCACCTCCTATAAATAGGGGAGGAAATTACTCTGGTTCCCCTGTGGGTTGGTGCTTGGGCTTTAATATTTTTCAGGATCACTTTGTGTCTCTGTGTTCTCAAACAGAAAAAGGGAGGTATTTATTTTTTAATGTGCTGACAGGAAGTTTTTAGGAATCATCTCTTTCTGGTGCAGATACCAAGCTGTAGTGGAAAACTGATATCGCTCGGTCTTCCTGCTGCTGTTTGTCTTCCAAGCAAAGGATC
Source organism: Euphonia xanthogaster (assembly GCA_034509185.1). Taxonomy (NCBI): domain Eukaryota; kingdom Metazoa; phylum Chordata; class Aves; order Passeriformes; family Fringillidae; genus Euphonia; species Euphonia xanthogaster. The sequence goes on from JAYDZK010000268.1 coordinate 3,073,793, forward strand.
TTGCACTGACTGCAGCGTGGGTCAGAGCCAGCATTTCTTCCCAAGAACTGTATGGAAGTTGGGATGAAGGTCGTGTTTTTGGTACTATAACTTAGTTTTCAAGGAAGCCTTACTTCCAGTGATGGGAATTTGACTACTATTTTAATATTTGACTGATTTCTTGTGCTTTGGTAATGAGCTGTTTTGTAATGTGTGTGACACCTAAGGAACAGTTTGTATGGAAATTTTCCAACGTGATGGGGACCTTGGTTTTGACTTGAGCAGTACTGAGATTATTAATTCAGCTGTTGGATTGGTATCCACTCCCCTCCTCAGTGTGATCCCTGCCAGCTCCATGCATTATTTTTTTTTATTGTTGAAAGAGCATAGGTGTTGAAATCTCCGTGACTAATTTGTTTGTATGGCATGTGTCATCCATATTTCTGTGCTCTTTTTCTCAAGAGCACTTTAAAGAATTGGTGTAGTGGGTGTGAGTGCTGCCATGATGTGGTTCATACTTACAGAGATAGCTGGGCTCACACATTCATGGTTGGAAGGAATGATATGAGCTGAAACCATCTGGGTGACCCGAGCAGCTCTCTCTATGTGTGTAATATCCACTAAGGGAGGGAGCTGCTGTGTTATGTACAAATAACTAAAAATAGCTGCTGTATTTTAAAAAAAACTTCTTCGTTGCTTGTTTTCTCATGGAAAATAATTCTGTCTCTGCTCTTCGAGAGCAGGCACCCACTTTAACCTGCTCCTCTAAAAGATTTGAGCAGTTTTATACAGCCAGTGTAGTCCAAGCATTGCCATAGGAAGGTGCAATAAATCTGCCAGGCTGTTGCTCCAGCCCCCCCTGAGTCCCAAAGCCAAGGAGGGCTCTGCTGCTCGGGCATGTGCTGCTAATTCCGGGGAGCAGCCCTGCTGGAAGATCAAAAGCATCACAAGCATGTTTTTTCTCTGTGAATTCCTGGTGTAGGATTTTTGGAAATGTATCCCAGGGGTTAAATATAGCTGTGTATTTCCAAGTAATCCAACTCCAAGGCTGAGCAAATGTAGTAAAGGGAACTTTCCCATCATCTGAGCGTTCCCCCACTTTGCCTGGGGAGCTTGTAACTTACCAGGGGCATATGTTTGCAAATTTAATTTGGTTTGATGCTACCATGGTAACAGATGGGTGTCTTCTGGCCCTGACTTGTGGTGCAGTTCCACACAGCTGAAGGGCATCCGAGGGGGAAGACACCCCCCAGTGCTGTGCCAGCCTGGCCAGTGACAGGCACCAGCTGAGCTGCTGTGGCTGCCCGTGCAGGGACGTGGCCAAACAGCAAGTTCCGGAATGTTAAAAGAATTTTCTTTAGGCTCTCAGGGTTTCTGTTGGTCATGTATGAAGCCACGTTGTGATGTAGACAAGAATGATTTACTGCAGAGAGGATCTGCCAGGCTGCTCGAACTTAGCTGTCCTCCAGCCTCAGTTTGTATGACTCTTGCTCCAAGATAAGATTGATTTCACTGTCTGTGCTTTTCCCCAGATAGCCAGACTGTTGTTATGCTGCCACGCTTCCCATTTGTGCATGGTAATCAGTGAGACAGGCGTGGTTGGATCAGGGGTGTCTGTGCTGCAGAGCTTGCAGTCCAAGTAAAACCACAAGCCCCCCGCTGGGCCCCCCATCATCCTACATAGAAAATAACAGGATAAATGGAGCTGGACCGGATCAGGAAAGACCAGCATGCACATCTCCCTGCCATGAGGCACGCCAGTGTCACCGAGCAGAGATGTGTTCCATTTCTGGAAGGGATGGCTCCCGGGACTCTTTCTGCTTGTGGGGATGGCTGGTAAGGCAGTGTGTGCCTCCTGCACTGGATGGGTGAGCAGGGGGCCTCTGGAGACATTTCAGGCCCATAAAGGATCACCTTCGTGGTCCCCAGTGGGCTGCTCTCAATTCTTCACCCTTTCCAGTGATGCAAGAATTTGCACATCATCTGTCTCTGAAACAGTGTGAGGTTCAATAAAGAGCAACAAAGTAATTTTTATCGAAAAAATGCAATATATGAGCTTCAGTATAAAGACAGAATTAGATTCTATTTGATCGTTTACGTCACAGTTAAATGGAATTACTGCCTTTTGAATACCTATGGTTCTGCCACCCTGTATTGTATTAATGAAACAGTAAATGGATTGAGGGGCCAGGGTCATTCCACATGTGTATATGGAGGTGTTTGTAGCTTCCACTTATATATTTACACTTACACCAAAGTCTAGAAGCACCATTAACATAATTTTCTGCCATGACCATTGCTGATATAAAATTATTACATTAATAAACATTTTATGCAATATTTTGCAAATACAGAGCTTCTTATGCTTGGCATAAAAGGGGAAAACTGTGAAGTCGTGGACGAGAACTTTTTCTAGCTAATAAGAAAAAGCTTGGTTGATTTGAGGACAGGTAGAAGTAAAAATTAATTTGTTATTCTCCTTCAGCTTGGTGCTATAAGGATTAAGATTGTTTGTATGGAAATTAGTTCTCCTGCCTGGCTGTTTCTTTTACAGGAGATGCAGTGATAAGCTCTTCACTGTGGAATATCTGTGTAAACAGATCATTGCTGTTACAAAGAATTAAACGGTGCAGAGAAATAAACTTTTTGTCTCTGTGTCGTGTCACAGATCTTTCATTTGCAGCCATTGCTTATACACTGTAACTGGGTGATAATGGTTGTTTTAATTAGCTATTCCTTGAATGCAGTGCCTATCTAGAGCATTTTATTCTTCTGGGTTTTGTGCAGAGCTATTTTTACATGCACAAGTGGTATTATTGCACTTGTTCTGAGCAGTTATGCGGGGGAATTTCAGTAGGAAATGTTATCCAGGTGCAAGGAAGGAGGGGGCACATATGTGTTGGTGGCACTGGAACAAATCCCTTGGGAACAGGTGAGGCTGAGAGCCCCAGGCCTGCAGACACAGGAATGCCAGTGGGGAGGGAGCTCAGTGCCTGGGAAGGGGCTCTGGCTGCAGCTTCCTGCCCAGGGACCTTTTTTAGAAATGAACAGCTGCCAGTGACTGCATTGCAGGAGGTTCTTTCTGGACAAGTTTCATTGAATTCTGGATTCCTGCTGCAAGTTCAAGTTCCTGATTCACAGAGCCTTCAGCATCCGTGCTGGCGTGTGAGGACAGAGAGCAGCCAGAGAGCGCTTGGTGCTGCTGTTGGTGTCAGTCCTTCCTTTTGGGCATTCGTGCACTCTGAAAAAGCTTGGTTTGTGTCAATTTCAAGGATGTTTTAGGAAGAAGTCCACCTTCGCTAGCTATTGGTGTCATTTTAGATTGAATCACAGGATGATGAAATTATTTTGGGTTGGAAGGGATTGTGAAGGAACCACCTGGCTCCAACCCCCCTGCCATGGGCAGGGACACCTTCCTCAATCCCGGGTGGCTCCAAGCCCCATCCAGCCTGGCCTTGGACACTCTGAGGCACGGGGCAGCCACAGCCTCTCTGTGCCAGGGCCTCAGCACCCTCACAGGGAAGGATTGCTTCCTAATGTCTAATCTAAGCCTGCTCTCTCTCAGTTTAGAGCCATTCTCTCTTTTCCCAGTTGCACAGAACATAACCTGTAGCCTGGGAGGCCCAGATAGGAAAGGTTCTTCCATGGGCAGCCAGGGAAGGTGGGAATAATGCACCCCTGAGAGTCACTGCTGTCCTTATTATGGGTTTATTGAGCACAGCTGTGGCTTCTCCCCACCTTTTCCTCTTTTCAGTTACACAGGAACAGAGATTCAGTGCCAAGAAATACAGTTATTCTGGTATGTGCTAAAATACTGTCAAGAGAGTTTCATCTGTATCCTAAATTAATGAGTCTCCAGAGGCAGGATTCTTTGTTGATACTTGTTTTGCACAGTTGAGCTTCTTGTTGCTTAATCATACTTTAGAACGTCTCAAGATTTCAAATTATTCACAAATTATCCACTTTAACTTTTCAAAGGTCTGATTCTGAAGAGCTAATCAAAAATTAATATTTCCAGGAATAGTTTTCAAAGAAAATGCTCTTTACTTTTGTTTTTCCCCATGGGAAAATTTCAGCTTTAAATAAATAAACCTGAAAAAACAAACCTGAAAGAAAGCTGAATAAAGCAGGAGCATTTCTACAATCCCCCATGTGTCTCTCCCTGAGCAGATCAGCTTTGGCAAACCTTGGGAGTTGCCCTGGATGGCCTGAATCCATTCACAGTACCAGCGTGTCCCTTGGATGCTCTTTGTTGTCGTTAGGAATTTTGGCCAGTGTGAAGCACAGTTTTCTCTGGGCTTTACTGCCCTCGTTTCTATTCACACTGGGCATGTTGGGAGTGAATGTTGAATATTTGTCCCATTATTTCTGCAGGAAGAGCTGCAAACACAGGACAGCAAAGGTTTTACCAGGGTCAAAGAGAAGAAGATGCATGAGATGAGGCTTAGGCTGGTTCTCCAGCCTTAGACTAATGCCCAAACCCTCCTTGTCTTTAAAAACCCAAAGTAAGGCAATTTTAAGAGAAGACTCAACTCCTCATGTATATTTGAGCAGATTTTTGTTTCTGTGGGCATATCTGCCACAACCTGGCTTCAGAATATGGATTAGCTTCATTTGCCCTTCCATTACATCTTTCTGTGGTGCCCACCAAGTTCTGTCAAAATCCTGAAACTTAATTTTGGGAGACATTTTTATCCAAGTAGTCAGGAGCAGCAGATGAACGCTGGGAGCAATGTATTATTTTCTTTTTAAAAAGATTGATTTTGAATGGGATCACTGCTAAAAAAATATTTCAAACAGAGCAATAAGAGTTAGTATTCATATCCTTCTGGGACAAATGGAATTTGCAGTTCTGCTTTGGTATTTTTTATATATAATTATGTTTAGGAAATAGAACAAATGAGATATTGGAATGGAGAGCCCTTCCTCCCCCAAAACTCCAGGATTCTAAGGACTATCAATGTAATGACTTTGGGATATAAAAATATGAGGGGAAATGCCTTATTCAAAAATACAGACAAGGAATACATTTTGTCCTAAGGAACAGCTTGTGTTTCTTAGGCTGTTTCCTTGTTTCTGCACTGTATGTGAAGTATGCTGGAATATTATTGCATAAAGGTTTGTGAGGCCTTAAAAACTTTCATATGAATTCATTCTTTTTTCTTTTGAAAATTAATGTACTACACATAAAATTGAGCCACAGGCTACATAAGCACTGGTTTCAGTATAAAGTGGGTTTTCTGGATAAACTCATCAAAAGTCCCCATTTATCACAGTAAAAGTTGGGGGCAGAGGTCTTGCATCACAATGTGAGAAACTTCCCCTGGTTTGTAAGTGAAGGAAGCTACAAGAAGTTTAATTCTGTTTCTTTTTTGTTTAGAAAAACATCTGTGTCTGTGCCAGGAGCAGCACTGTATTTGACTTGGCAGAGGTGGACAGACAGCTTTGGCTGGAGGCCGTGTCCTTACTCAGCTTTTTGTCTGAAATAGTCAATGTTCAACCCATCAGTGCCCACCTGTGGGTCTCCATTTACAGGCTACAGGATGGGGATATTTTGGCTTGGGTTTGTTTTTTTTTGATTTGTTTCTGGCATATCCTGTTCTGCTCATACAGGCCAGGGCATGTTTTCTCTCTAGCACTGGCAAGAATAGAACTTGAAATTGCTGCTGTATGACAAGCACGAAGTCTTGTGTGATTGTCTGGTCTTGGGCAGTTCTCCATGTGCAGCACTTAGCCATGATGCCTTCTGTTCCCACCTTGTCAGGTTATTCCTGTTAAGAGGAAGTTTTCAGGTAGCTTTTCCTTCTCTGAATATGAAAGTGGGAATGATGACACTTGATACGTTATGTCCGAGCAGAAATTTAATTTTACAGCATTGCTGGAGTTTTTTTCCCGTAATCTCCTAATTGAAAGAAAGCAGGAGGAGGAACCCCAGAGGCTGCCAGCCCCTCTGGTGTGGGCTCAGCTGTCCTTGGTTGGCATTTAGGGACATTTCAGAATAAATGCCCATCATGAAAGCATGTGGGACTGATAGCACATGTTGATAGTAGATTACACCTGAAATAGTTTAAATGTGGTGATCTAAAATTGCAAATTCATTAGAACATTTTGTCTGGGAGGTTTAATAAGGCTCATAATGTTTCTGAGTGAGATAATCACTGTGGGTGGCTGTGCTTGGTTTTCCTTCTTTTGCACAGCTTTCCCCTGTTTTGGGTAGGCAGGGAATGAGAGCATCCAGCTGCCACCTTTCCTGCTTTGCTTCTGCTGTGTTAAACCTTGCTGACAAAGCAAATGAGAAATCAGAATTGTCAGCCAAGAAAACAATTGTAGCTCATAGAGAAACAGAAAATATCCACTCCCCTTTGGCAAATGCGGTCCTTTCACATCTGCTTAAAGGGTTGAAGCAAAATGTGGACTTGGCAGAAAAGGGGCCTGTCGAGTCTGGGTGATGATTTGCTGCTGAAGGCTGTAATTGCAAGGAGGCGACTGTACTTTGTGCTGAAAGTCACCAGGATGCAGAGTCATGGGAGTTTTGCTTAGGATCATAGAATGGTTTGGGTTGGAAGGGACTTTAAAGATCATCTTGTTCCAATTCCCTGTCCTGGGCAGGGACTCCTTTCGCTATCCCAAGCCCTGTCCAATCTGGCCTTGAACACTTCCAGGGATGGAGCAGCCACAGTTCTGTGCCAGGGCCTCACCACCCTCACAGGGAAGAATTTTTCCTACCATCTAGCTGAGATTTATCCAGAAAATTCACTTCTATCCTATGCACATCTAAGTGGTCTAATTATCGTAGCTTGCTGTCTCCAGCCCTGTCTGCACTGGGGTCATCTTTCTCCATAAAACACTATTTCTGTATTATTAGTAGTTAATACAGCAGGGACCAGGCCAGGAATTCTTCCTTGGAGGTTTTATGAGTGAAATTAATGCCATGTTGCATTGCTGGGAAGTCATCTCTTCAAACAGCAACATGATTTCTGATGCATTAGACTGATTCAGCCAAGTCAGAGTTCTTGACTCAGGCCACCCATTATTGTGTGGGAAGGACCTTGAATTCTTACCAGCAGTAAATTTTAATAATTTCAGCTACAGTCCTGCATTCAGTGTTCCACTTTCTTCTTGGATTTTCTCTAATTTCCTTCTGTTTTCCTTTTCGAGCTCTATTTTTCCTTCAAAATCAACCAATTCCTCTCATTCCTGCCATGCTGCCGTGTATTATTTTTGATACCACAGGTGCTCTGTAGATCTCAGACAGTCATTGACCCCTTTATATCTTTCAGTTTTATTCTTTCAGTGAATTTCTCATATGTGCAGTGCTGTACATCCCCACAGGATCTTACCCTAGTTCTTTATTTTCTGAATGTAAGGGGTGTACCTTTGCACATCCCTGTTACTCCCACTTTGCTTTGTCATGCCTGATGGAATTAGGGTGTTTTCCATACCAGCAGAGCACCAAGAGCCCTTGTTTCTCACAGCTTTTAGCCAGGCAGTACCCCTGGTGTGGCAGGGCAGTCCATCTGAGCTGTTGTATGGCAGTGAGGTTCCAGGTTGCCCAGCCTATGATTCAGATACAGACCTGGGATGGAGAGTCATCCGTCAGTCTGAGGATAGGAGGGATTTACTTGAAGTCAGTGGCTGCAATGCTCAGAAAAACTGCAGGGTTATGCCATAGGAGAAATGGAATAATTTTAAAGGGAACCCCCTGAATCCGAAGAGGATGAGATTAGGACATCACCAAAGATTGCTGTGTAGCACCATGATGGAGGACATGGATGAGGAACTCACTACCCAGATGTAAATCTTAATCTTGTGCTCTCTCTGTCCTAAAAGAGAGTTTCTGCAAAGGTGAGGGGCCTGGGAAGAGAGGCAGGCAGAGCAGCACAGAGAGCTGCTGCACATCTGGAGTGAGGGTGAGATAGTGCTTATGGTCACTAACCTGCTCATTTGGAGAGGAGGCGTCTGCCCACAGCTGTGGGAGTCTGGAAGTGTTCCTGGAATGATGCAGCTTGCTAAGTGCAGGTAGTAGGAATGGATTGATCCTTTTATGTGGTGTTTATTCTTGAAAAGGTGAACTTTGCTTTTCCAGCCAAGTCCCCAATCACCTCAATAAAAGAGCTGTGTTGGAAACTTGAAAGGCTTGTTGAGTACTGAAGAAGGAAATGGGTCAATTGACTGTTGGATCATGTTGGACTGTGGATAAATGAACCTTTGAACTGCGCCCTGCTCCAAGCCTTAAGGTCTGAGCAGTACAGGAAATGTTTTCTTTGGTACCTCTCTGGGTTTTGCAGTATATAATTTACTCAAAGTGTACTATATACTTTGTGTACTTTATATTATATCTCAAAGTATAATGAGGTTGATAAAAGTGTTTCTAATTGTTGAAATCACAGTTCAGCAATGCCAATAACTTAACCTCCACCCCTGATAGAAGAAAATGATTTTATTGTTGTAGACAATAAATTAGTGTGCCCTGAGAGAAGTCCCTGTGGGAGGTTTTCCTGGCAGCTTCCCTGATACTTTTTTTATTACTTTGAGAAGGACAAGGAGCTCAGGGCAGGTGCTGGGTGCTCTAAACTGCTGCCTTAGCACTCAGTTGTGTATTTTTTTGAGGGCAGGCAGGAGCTGCCAGAGCAGCTGGATTTTTCATGCTTCCTTTTGATGTCTCCACACTTCACAGAATAAAGGTAGTCATGTGAGACCAAGCGTGGGGCTTGGTGTCTGTCTCCTTCCTTATCCATATGGTGGATGTAATGTTGGGTTGCAATGTTTCAGGAATTAATAAATTAACGTTTGAGAGATGTTCAAACACAAAGACTCTATCCCTTGCTGATTACCATGGTTAAATAAAAGAATTGCTCAACAATATCATCCAAGAAGGTTTTTTTTCTGTAACCACACACAAACCGTGGTATTTCCTCAAATGTTCCTTGCAGCCCCTTGAGGTGTCCAAGCTTAGGCTTTTGCATGGAAGTGCTTGTTTTGGTCTGGGGTGGGGGCTGGCGTCTCCCTGCATCTTCTGGTTATGACAGCAGAGCTTCGGCAGGAACTTGGTGAGAAATCAAGCGTGAGGCTACTGCAAGATTCTTACTGTAATGTTGAGATAGAGTGGAAAACATTCCTGACTCATTCAGCCCCTCTGGAGTTCCCTTTCTTAGGTAGGGTTTGAGTCCAGTCTGTGTACAGCAGCAGAGTTGTGTAGAGCAACTGACAGGCAGACCTGTTGTGCACGAGTCCCTCCCTGGTGAAAGCTGGTTTTATGCCACGGAGGCTGTTCCCATTGTCCCAGCTCTGTGAGGGGCAGGACGTGCCCCCAGCGAGAGCCCGGCGTGGCCTGGTGTTCCTGCCTCGCGGGGAATGCCGCCAGGGAACGCGCTCCGGATTCCGGCTGCCGTTTCCAGTTACAGCTTTTGTGTTCAGCTCCTGGTGTGGCTGGAAACTTCTGCCAGCTGTCAGCTTCGGAGCAAGTGGCAATCTGCCTTCTCAAGCAAATGGCCTCCATGTTTATTTTGGGTTTTGTGTTTCTTACACTTGTTGTAGGTTACGAATCCTGGCGCGGAGCATCCTTGACCCTCTAGTAAGGAGTGCAGCGATCACCTGTTGTGACTGGGGCTTGAGCTAACCTGCTTTGTGCAAATGCAAATAACAGAAAGCCCTGACCTGTGGAACAGTCACTTTATAATCAATGGAATAATCCATTTAGGACCTCAGTAAATGAGAGGGTTTCATGCTATGGATTCCACGTCACGAGCAAAGGGACTTTTTTATGGGATGCAAAGACTGAGCGTGCACAAGGGTGGTGGTAGATGGAAGTAAAATAATTATTACAATGCATTTTTCTTTTTGTGTCTCCTTTTTTTCTGTTTGTTTTGTTTGTTCTTGAACAGATTGAAAACATAGATGCGTGCCTGAGTTTCTTGGCTGCTAAGGGGATTAACATCCAGGGGCTGTCAGCAGAAGGTGAGTCCATTGGTTGCTTAAGATTTCCTGTTAAATGAGGAACCTGAGTTGCTACCTGTGCTTGCAAATAGAACATGGAGTGTAATGGAAGATTAATAAGGTCAATTTAAACTTCTGACAATCTTTATTTCTTTTTTTCCCTATCTCAGTGTAAAAGGTAGATAAAATATGTATCTAATTTCTACACAGCTGACTTGTAAAAGTAATCGAGACCAAATTAGAATTCAGTCACTTCTTTACTACTTTCTGTTTAAAAGCAGAAATTTCTTATCTCAGTTCTATAATTTGCACATTGATCAGTGTATATTTTACAGATGTAAGTGAACTGCTGTCAGTTGTTTGCCTTTTCAGGGAAAAAAATTATTTCCTTATTCTTCAGTTATTCTCTTACCTGAACAACCATCCTGCTTCCTGTTTCCAAGTGCACAAAACATCAAATCCAAATGTTTTGAGCCAAAACAAAACAAAACAAGTCATTTTGACCTCTAATTAATCACTGCATTTGAAGAGCATCAGAATTTTCTGAAACCAAACTAGGTTAACTCTGTTCCTTTATGCCAGGATGTGCAGTACCTGTTGGCTCAGAAGCTGTTTAGCTATTATCTTATTAAGAGATCAAACAGATTTCTGTCATCCCCAGCACCAGCCTTCATTTGTATTTTCATTTAAATATGCTGGAAAAGCAGTTGGGTTCAGCAGCTGAATATATGATATGACATCTCCATCAGTGCTTTGCAGAACACATAATTGAATGTGTGGCATCAGGTGAGGCTTCAAAGTTGCATTTGATGGCTGTGTCTCTTCATAAACTTAAATTGGAGGAGGAGGCTGCAGCAAAATAGCAGATGTTTAGTGTTCTAACCTGAGTGCACTACAGCTAGCAGAAGAGGAGGCTGAATGTTAGGTGTATTCTTAGGCTGGATTAGAACAGCAATAACAAAAATTTTCCTCCAAAGAGAAGCTTTACTATGGTCCACCTGAGTGCTGCCAGCATTACATGCCTCAGTTGCTCAGTTATGATCAGAAGGATTCTCATGTCAAGGAAAGAAAGCATGAGCTCAAACTTCAAACAGCAGAAAATTTGTTTGCCAGGAAATGATTAAAAAGAAAATGCGGCTGAGTCGGCCAATTTTGGCCTTAGCATGGCAATATTGTAAAAATACACTCACATTATTTACCTGCCTCGCTAGAAGGTAAAATCGAAGTGGGATGGCAGGTCAGTGATGAGAAAACTGCCTGGGAGTACAGAGCTGGCAGCGTGGTGTCGCTCACGCTGGGGAAGGGACAGCTCATGATTAATGCTCTTGGCTCTCCTGCCAAGTCACAAGTCAGGCCCAGCAGGACACATCCCATGTTATCCCATGGCTTCCCCGATTCGGGATTTCTGCCTTTCTTTTGCACTATCTAGGAATGAGTGTATTAAATCACGTGGAAGCTAAGAAGGGACCAGTAATGTTTGCTGCCAGCCTATAAATTTACTGGCTCCACCACTAACATTGAAGGAAGAAAGTGAAAACTAGAGAAGGGGAGGGGATGAATACTTATTTTAGTAAGAAAAATAACTTATTTTTATAAAATAAGTTAAAGGACTTGAATGCAGCAGTAAAGTGAATTTCTCTTTCTAGTTGCTCTGGCACTGTGTTGAGGAACACAGAACCATTTAAAGTGAGGAATGTTGTTACCAAACAAGCCAGCGTTTCTGTGCAAGTTGCCAAGACCTGCTAGGTCAACTGCAAATAACTTTATTTACTTCACTGGCAGATCCTCATCTAGGAGGAAGGAAAAGGTTGTGATTGCTTCCAAACAGGAATAATCACTGAAGTCCCCTGGGTTTGTTAAGAGCACGTATTTTTCAGCAGTGCAGCTTCAGTGTGGAGGGAAGTTAATGACTCCAAACTGGAATTTGGATGGCTCATAAATGTTGAATTAATTTGGGACTGCACATGTCTGTCCTTTCAGTGTTGAAAAATCCTGCTTTGATATGTGCATGCCACTGACACAGAGTCTATTTTGATGGATTTATGCAGTGGAGATGCTGAGGATCTGCATGATGACTGTGCTGTGCTAGAGGCTCCCCTTCCCCAGAAACATGAAGGCAAAAAGGCATCTCCTTATCAAAGATTCTTAAAAATCTAAAATCTCCATTTCTAGTAACTGAAGAAAGCTATTGAGAGCTGGAGATCTCTTTTCACTTCTTGCTGCAAGTTTTTATTGTTCATTCTTTGAACTGTCTTTCTGTACCCCTGCCCTCAGACCTGTTTTAGGCTCCTGGAATTGCAGCTGCCCAGAGAAGCCTGCTGTCCTTCACACAATATCTCCTTGCTCTCAAGATATTGAAGATATTGGAGGATACAAATGTGCATTAGAAACTCGGACTGAGATCACAGATAAGCAGCTGCCCATCTTTTGGATAACAGATGAGCTGGATAATGATCATCTGAACATACCCTGGAGCAGTGATGTAGGGGAAACAAGCACCAGCAGGGATATGCCAGGATGGAAATCTCCCAAGAGTGGATTTGTGGGGTTTCCTATGAAAACCAAATTCCGGTTTCAAGTGTCTGGAGTGTTTGTTTCCAGCATCCAGGACAGTAATTTTTGGCTCCACATTTAGAATGGCTGGGTGACATCCTTGTCCTTATCTAAGTCAATATGGTACTGGAGCTGACCATGGGCTGGAGAGGACTTGAAGCAGGAAGCATTTGAGACTCTGCTGATGTGCAGAGTGCAGTGAGGCTGAGGTAGTCTTTGAAGTGCTCCTTTTGTATGAAGTGCAAGGTAGAACTGCCAGAACTACCTCAGTTTTTAAGATAAAGGAAGCAGAGGGACTGCTGAAAGTCCAATTTAAAATGTGTTTTTTCAAATCCAGAGGGGAGGAGACTGCTTTAACTCGTTAAAAGTGTTCTTCTTTGGATTACTTGGTCAAAAGCAGGTTGCCCTTCTGATAAATGCAGCAGAAAACAAGCAGCAACATGTCGTAGGTGGGTTATTGTTATAATTGCCTTTCATTTCACATAGAAATCAATTTCCAGTTGCATATAGCTTTGCTAAATTTAAACAAGTAAGTCCATGGTAATTTCTTTTATATCTGACCCTGTGTTTGTGCAGTTAAGCTTCCCAGTGCCTCTGGATCTGTTTGGTTATGCTTCGACCTGTGACTGGGTGCTGCTTTCCTTACAGTTCCCATGAGTAATTTGAGTTCTTTGCTGGAGATAAGGAAATCCTTTTTACTGTGTTCTGCTGTATTTTGTGTCTGTTCTGCTTCCATCCCTGTCCTCCTAAGATAAACACAGATTATCGAGGAGAATCTGCAGATTAGGGAAGGAACCTGCCTGGTGCAGTGAGAGAAGGCTGGGTTTGTGCATGGCGCTGCATGGGAGCAGGAGTGGGCTGGGAAAAGGGGAAACAGGCAGGATTAATTGGGACCCCACTGTTCAGGAAGAGACTAAAATTAGCCAGGAAAATGAAGGAAGACTGAAAATGGCTGCTGAAGGGCCCTGGGAATGATAATCCTTTAAACAAGGGATTGGGGGGTCAGTGGTGGGAGAGAGCACTGATGGAGGGACCGAGGCTGCAGGGAAGAAAAGATGGCTAGGGAAACTGAGTCAAGAAGTGTGAGAGGAAAGGAATATCCTGGGTCTGGGTGATGACCAGGGCCACTTAGAGAAGGGCTAATATTCTCTGAAGACGTGGGCATGGGTTGAGATAAATTTCAGAAAGAAATAAATTATGTTAGTGGCTGAGGTGCAGGTAGACAAGGAGACCAAAGCTGGAAGCTGGTACAGAATTGGTAAAGAACAGCATGAAACCTTGAGCCTCAGATCTGCTGGGTAAAGTGCTTAGGATTAGGAGCAGAAGCTTGTTTATACGGCAAAGATGTATATGTGAGAGCAGAAATGTGGCTGGGAGAGGGAGTAAAGGATGGAGTGGGGCCCATCCCATGCTCAGAGCAACCTTTCACTGGAACTGGAAACAAATGAAAATTCTGCTTCTTGCCTTTGTGCTTGGCCACTGGCTTAACACATGTCCTTTTCTTCTTACTTTCTCACAGGGCAACAGTCAGCTTTTAGTTCGAGTGATCTGTACAGCACAGGCAGAAGTTCAGCTGTTTGATGTAGCTTTTTAAATTCACTTTTTTAATTTAGGAAATTAAACATGCTAAATAATTAAGTCACAGCACATTAAGGTTGTCTGCAAGGAAGAATTTGCCCTCTGGCATATTAATTATGATACAGTGGTTAAGTGCATGGCCTGATACACCTCTTCATCTTTGTATTTCTGTTTGCTTTTACATTTTTGCACTTGACACTGCATAGAAGAGCAGGGTGGCATTCAGGAATTGAAAAGTTTATACCTTGCCTGTCAAGCTATCTTTAGGTACATTGGGTGCCCATCCCTTATCAGCTTGTGATAGTATCAAAGCTGGCAATTATGTTTGAATACAGCCAGGTCACCCAATAACCATATTTTCTAGTGCAAAACTTGCATCACATTTTCTTAGTGGAAAGGATTATTCTGATATTCCAGAAAGGTGTGTGAGAACGGAGTAGTTTCCTCCTTGTGCAAGTTTAGGACTGAGGGATCATTTGCAGCATGCTGTCCTTAATGCAATTCTTGTTGTGGGGGTTCTGGTTTGGGTTGTGTTGGTTTAAAGGAAAGATTTAAAGGGACTTGCTTTTTAGGCACCCTGGCATTGACACAGGCTGCAGCGGAAATGTGAGATATTGCTCAGTCACCGCAGGGGAGAGATCACTTATTTATTTGTCGTTGGTGCTCACTGGCAATCAGCTGTAATGCCAATTAGATGCTCAGAAAGAAACTTATCCTAAAGGATATCCCAGAGGAGCTCAGTTCAGACAGTATTCTGGGGATGCAGAGGGTGACCCACTGTGCTGCCGGAGAGAAAACACCCACTGACGGCTGACGAGTGACTTCTCCACTTTGCCTTACAGAAATCAGGAATGGGAATCTAAAGGCCATCCTGGGCTTGTTCTTCAGCCTGTCTCGGTACAAGCAGCAGCAGCAGCAGCCCCAGCACCATCCATCCCAGCAAGCAGGGCCTCCATCCCAGTGCCAGGTGGGGGTCCCTCAGCAGCAGGTGCCAGCTCCGCTCCACACTCCGTGCCAACAGCCCCCACAAGCTGTGCAGCATCAGTTAAAAGCACAACCAGAAATGCAGTCCAGGTGGGGAAATCTCCTTCAGTGTATTTTTTTTGTTGTTGTTGTTGTTTTTTTTTGCTTCTTATTGCAGGTCTTAGAAAGCCAAAGAAACTCCTCTCTTTAATTCTGCTCTAAAGTGCGTTGGGAATGGAATGCTGGGTAGCAATTGACTTCCAATTTCCAAAAGCATTTGGAAATCCAAACACGTGTGTTTAAATATGTTCTCAGTGCTGGAAATCTGCAGCCCAATGGGTGTAACATCCCTGCTGGACCAAGTAACCACAGGATTGTAAAAGGGTGTTTTTCTCACTATTCCTTTTGCGTTTCTCCCTATTCCTTTTGCGTCTTTCTACTCACAAAGCATGCACGTTTCTTCCCTTAGAAAACATCCATTTTAGGCATATGAAAACCAGTTCTCAGATTACAAGAGTTTCAGTCCTCACTAAGAAATGGAAGGGTTACCTTCCACAGTGGGGAAGGGTTACTCTGACAGTGGTAAAAGAAATAGAGCTCATAACGCCTGGTGGCAATCAAAATCAAATCTAGACTTTTTGCTTGAAAATAATGTGCTGCTGGCTTTACATGAAAAATAATTTCCATCATTGGTGTTTGTTGGCACTCCTAGATCAGAGTACAGATGAATAGAAAGGGGTTTTGTTCCCTGATTGTCTTTAATGCTAGGAGTGCTCTGGCCAAGTTGGAATAAAAGCAGCCTTCTGAGGCAGTACCACAGTAAATGCATGTGCAGCCTTCTGCTGGTCTGACACTTGCACTGCTGAAACAGGGAGGGTTTAGTGGGGACAAGACAGAGAATTAAAATCAGAAATCATATTTGCACAATTGCTAAAGTATGAAGGCTTCTTGTTCTTACAAATCTCACACTGAGGCTTGCTTGTGTTAACACACCTTGAGGTGAATGCTGGCTGAAGTGCTGCCTTATGAGGAGGGATATAAACAGTTTCACTGAAGCCTTCCAAGTGGGACCACTCAGAGGTTATTTGGGTTTGGCTTTTGTGTCTTTCTTCACAAATTATGCTCATTTGGGTGTAAACAATAGTTTTGTATAGTTGAAAAACATTGTGTTCCTATAGCATGTATAAACAGGAAATAATTACTGTAAAATAAAGATGTGTTTGAAGAGATTTCTGCAAGTTTTCTGTCAAACGTGCAGAGATGCTGAACACTGTTTTGCTGTTTTCAATCCATTGTGTAGATTGGGCTGGGTTTCAAATACTTGACAAATATGTATATCCTGAAGATCTTCAATGTCACGTTTTCTTAATATGTGCTAAAGTCAAATTGCTCAGATTCTACAGAAAATATATATAATAAAGGAGTGAGAAGGAAAAGAGGAATAGAGTTGGGGGTTGCATGCAGATTTTCACGTTCATTACTCCGTAAAAATTAATTTCAGACTGTAGTGGTTTTGACCTGAAGCCATACTTGGGCAAGAAGCTTTATATTCTTGTGAAATTCATTTAAAAAAACCATTTTTTCCCTAGAACCAGTTACTAAGTTCAGTGGCTTTAAAAAAAAACAAAAAAACAACCAGAAAGTTTCTTTGTTCAATGTTCTCTTCCGCTTTTTCTTTCCTGTCACAGTGCATCTCCCAGGGACTCATCTCAAAGCAAAATCATCCGATTCACTCTTGGTCAGAAAAGGTCTTCTAGGTTAGCATTTCTTCATCTTCTGCAAAGCATGAGTAACCTTTTGCAATATTTCTGGGTGCATGTTTAGGGTTCCTGTCAAAACCAGTTTGTAACTAGGCATTTACAGATGGCCGAAATGTGAAAGTTTGAGATGGATTTAATTTTTTTCTCTTCTTCTTTTTTTTTTTTTTTTTTTTTTTGAGGTGTGAAATGCATTTTTTGTTCTTAGGAGCTTTTGCTTTTGAGAACAAAACATGGTTCTGGGAGTTCTCACCCCACTGTATTAATTATATTTTGACCTGCATTATTGAAATCATAGAATGTTTTGGGTTGGAAATGTCCTTAAAGACCATCCAGTTCCATCCCCCATCTGAGCTGCATCAGGCCAGTGGCTCAGCTAGAGAGGAGAGTGTCACCTGCATGCCATGAGCCCCAGCAGCCCTGTGTGGCTCCTGCTGATCAGAGCCCCTGCTGTCCCCAGTGCTCTCACACCCAGCACCTGTGACCTCCCTGGGAGGGAATCAGAGGCACTCCAGTCCCTTTTCTCCCTGGATCCCAGCATGATTTGCATGCCAGTTCATCTGTCCATCTCATCTCAGTGATCCCAAGGGTTGCTGTGGTTATTAATCTGGGTAATCATCTTGTTATTTTACTATGATATGTAAATGTTTGGCTAGAATATAGTTTTACATTGGTAAATTATGCCACACCATTTTTGCTAAGCTTGTGAGCTATAGCTTATGATCTTTATTTGGTTTGTATAGATTGTTTTTTCTGCTGGATAATTCAGATTTATTTCCCACATCTTATTTCTTATATGCTAACAGTGAATCTCTGCAGAATTATCCCTGTTAAAAAGTTCTACATTTCCTTTTCATGTTCTTCCTTGACCTTAATTATGGCTTGACAAGTCATATGTGTTTAACAGAGGGGCTGAAGAGTAGTAAAAGAGTGTGTTCTCCAAGCTGAGTACCTTCTCTCAGAAGTGTCTCCCTGAGCCTGATTTTTTTCCTTAGATTTCACAGACACTGCTGTGAACTATCTTGACCTGATACCAAAAGCAGGGCCTTAAAACAGTTAAACTACAGTGGGGGGGAAAAAAGTCAAAGAGAAAGGATACCTTCAAGAGTGCTTCTGGCACGTAGGTTTTTTATTCTTGGTGTGTTTTTATTGGCAGGGACAATACTGACTCAGATGGAAAACTTGTCACTCCTTAAGTGGTCACATGGTTTGAGGAGCTTTGTTTACTTTAAAATGTGACAGCTTTGCAAAACCTGTGTGGATATGTGTGGGGAGCCTTTTCTTATCCATCACTACAGGAAGATTGTCCCTTCCCTGCTGCTGGAAAACTCCCCTCCCATACTGGGGCCCTTGTAGCCATCCTGGGGTGGGTGCCCCATACTCAGTGTTTCAAAACTGGGTGACAGCTTTGGTTTGAGGTACCTTGTAGAAAACCTAGCTAGTTTCCTGTCAAACAAAATGAACTCCCTTGTCTGGGTGACTTTCTCAAAAAGTTTTATTTGTCACTGGTTGCCCTCAGCTTCTTCCCCTGCAGTGTCTCCCCTGCAGTGGATGAAGCCCCTCTGGGGTTTTCTCATGGACCCTTTGCTGCAATGATGAGTATGGACAACTTTTTAGCACACACCCCCCCCCCCAGTGCTGGAAAAAGCTGGATAATTTGAGATACTGGTCTAAAAGTCAACCTCAGAACCATGATGTGCTGTGCTGAATCTGTGGTGGTTTGAGCTTGTAAATTAATTTTTGGGTTTGTATTTGAATGATGCCCTCATGTCTTAGACTCTTTTGAGCTTCAAAAGCATGTGCATGCAGCTGCTGACATTTTGGCTTTTTCTCCATGTTTCTTTTCATATTTTCTATTTCTTCACTGGTTCTGGTTCAGTGAGTTTATTTAGGAAGCCCTGCCAGGTTCCTTCCTGGCTCCTCTTCCTTCTCTCAGAGGTACAATGGTGATTTGGCCAGTTGCATCCCCACTCTCTCTGACAACTGGGAGTTCTTCCTTTTACTTTATTATTGACACAAGTTATTTGAATAGATTTTTGTATTTTACATGAAGAAGCTTTAAAAAGATTCTGTGTGTGAATGTTTGCTCTGAAATGTTCTGAGATGTGATGCCAGTGGCTTTGCTGATTCTGTTGGGCT
Organism: Euphonia xanthogaster; assembly: GCA_034509185.1. NCBI lineage: Eukaryota > Metazoa > Chordata > Aves > Passeriformes > Fringillidae > Euphonia > Euphonia xanthogaster. Next base: position 3,092,698 of record JAYDZK010000268.1, read on the forward strand.
TTTTAGAAGAGTCTTCCACTTTCCTTTTTTGCCTGAAAAGCATAAAAGTTTGTTTACTTACTCCAGAATAACTATATTTTTTTTCCTAGTTAGTCAGCTTAATCTGGTAAGTACAGGCTATGGTAAGAAAATGCTGGAAGAGGCAGATGCCCAGTTTAAACCAGAGGCTAATGCCAGCTCACTGATAATGTGGTTACTCTAGGAGAGGGTACTGAAGCCTTGTGTGATATATATAGGCTCAAATAATTAAATCAGGTTCAAGTCTTGCTGGGCTTGGCTGCTGAGCTTTGTAGCTGTCAGGGCAGAGATGTGATGTGCTTCTCTAGAAGGGGAAAGGCTGCCAAGTTCCATCTCATTGTTATTTCTGAAATAAGGATAGCCTTTTGTGGCCAGCATGTGATGAAGTGTCCGGTTTAAGAACAGTGATGCCTCACTTGGTCTTAACCTTTTGCCAGCGGTATTGCTCCCCTGAATTTACCTGCAACTCTTTCTGATTCACCAGATTTATGGCAGGTGACTGCTCATTTTGTCTCAGGGCTTTTTTTCTGGTGTAAAACAATTCAGCCTGCAGCTTGTTTGTCATACAATTTTCATCCAAGATGATCCTTTGATTAGTTCTTACAGAAGTAGAAAGACCCTTATGAGCCTATACTTGTGCTGGTGGTGCTCTTATTTTCAGCTTGTGCATGGTGTGCCCCACAGTTTCTTGCCCAGAGTGCTTTTTAGCTGTGTTTAAACATGCTGTAAATTCTTCCACCAGACTTCCAGGTCCCACCATGAGGGTGTCCGCTGCGGGCAGCGAGGCCAAAGCTCGTGGTTCCATCAGTGCCAACAACCGACGCAGCCAGAGCTTTAACAACTATGACAAATCTAAGCCTGGCCTTCTCCCTCCAGCCCCAACAAGCAGCAATGACAAAGGTAAGCAACTAATAATTTGGATTTTTCTTAATGATGGCTTCAGGTCGGAGGAAATTGGATTTTCTCCAAATTGTTGATCTCCAGAAGTTGTAAGACTGTCTTGAGGTTGTGTGTTGTAAACATGACATCTGTAATCCAAAAGCCAGCTGTCTCTTCTTGAGAAAAGTATAGTCCTCCTTTAATATGTCTGGAGTTGTGACTTGCTGGCCTGAAGGTACATCCAAAAAATAACTTTAAAATGTCCTGGCACTGGTGAACCGTGTTTTTTCATTTTGCTTCAAGCACAGATGAGGGGGAATGAATTAATCATAAAAGAAGGCATTTTGATGAGTAGTTTGACAAGAATGAAAAATGACCACTGAAGATTTCAGCAGAGTTTCTCAGTTAGAGACAAATAGTTGTCTCTAAATTTATATGATAAATAGTACAATTTGCTTTCATTTCCATCACTATTGTGGACTACCCTGTAAGAGACAGAATTCCAATCTAATTTCAGCAATCATCTAGTGTTGTGTGTGAAGGCAGGAACATACTATATTTTACAAATGTTGCAATGCTGTGTGTGGCAGCACATCAGGAGCACTCAGAGCCATGCTGTGTGTGAAGCAGAGCTTTTTTGAATGACATTTGCTGACTTTGTGTCCATTCACTAATGTAGTGATCTGCCAGCATTCATTAGCCTCAGTTTGTGGCTCAGAGTGGGGCTGGGGGCTGTGGCTGGTGAGAGCTGAGCACATCTCTGCAGCCCTGCACGCTCAGATTGGGCTGGCAGCAAATCCCACATTCCCAAAGTCACTCTGCTGACAAAGAGGGGCCAGCCCTGGGCCTCAGCACAGGCTCCTTGCACTCGCTTGGCAGTGGCAGCCTTCAGGCTCGAGTCTCCTCGCTGGCCGTGCAGAGGTTCTGATAACTGTAATGAGCATTTTGCCCCAGGGAAGAGCCCTGCTCTAGGTCAGCTTCTCTGTAGTTGTCATGCTTGGTTCTTTCCAGGAAACTCTGCTCTTCCTTCTCTGGGAATTGTTATCCGAGGGCTGCGTGTCAGTAGGTTTTGGAATGTCACCCCAAAAAAGTTATGGTGGCAGCGGAGGACCCTCAGCATTCTCCAGGGACATTCTGAAACACCCTGATCATATTTTGTATAAGAGAAAAATAAAATTCACCTCTGTCTAATATAATTATATTAGAGATTATTGTATTAGCATAGTAAGCTAATAATTTAGCAATATTCTACCTTGGTAAATCAATCTGTGCTCTTTTAGAATGGTACAGTGTGTAAGCAGTAATGATTTGACTGTAACATCAGCATGTGATAGTTGTCTCTAAATCTGAATTAGGTCTGGCTTTCAGTTCAAAGAACAAGCTACCAGGCTTTAGTGTGAGCAGTAGAAACCTTGCTTTCCTGTGTAAATCTTCCCAGTTTCTTTGTTTGTCCTTCTTGTGAATATTCTTCTGCTCATGTCCCATAAGCACTGGATTGGGGAGAGGTGGAATGGGATTTGTTTTGTCCTGCAGCATGGCTTGGCTGGCTAGATGATCCCTGCTCCATATGGGATGTGTGATGTTATGCTGAGGACTTCCATCTATTTTAATTGTTTTCTCAGTTAACCAAAATTACTAAATAAGGAAGGTAAAGTGCTGGTTTTAGTCTTCAGAAAAGAAAAAGAAAGAAAGAAGTCCTTATGCATACAGAGAAATAACAATAATTTGTCAACTAACTTAAATATCAACTGCTTTTAGACAGTCAGTTCTGGGAACCCTCATTCCTCACTATAATTCATCTCCTGAGAAAGATAAACTGGTTGCTGAAGAAGCACATGAGATGAACTGCTTCCTACAAATATTACAAATGACTAAAGGAAACAAGGCTGGCTCTTAGGCTGACAATCTACATAAGTTGCATTAACTACTCAGAATTTTGCTCTGGTCAAAATTTCCAGTCATAAATTATGGTCTTTTTAATAATAAAAAAAAGGCTTATGTAAAGTTGAACTTGAACTTTTCTAAAAAGTATAACCATGACACAAAGTTGGTCTGCATCCATGAGAAACAAAAGCAATTGGTTTGACAAATTTTTGGCTTGTTTTGAAGTTAATTGTAACATTGCCAGGCAAAGTTTATTGTCAAAGTGCTGAGACAATTCAGGTTTTCTGACCCATATCCTGTGTTTTGCCTAAGAAAATGAGACTTACATGACTGTGCTGTGTGCCAGGCTTGGTAAGTTTTCATCTCTTTACCCAGTACCTGCTCCGTTGTGTTTTTGAGGAAGGAAATGGGAGAAATAAAAATCAGCCTCTTTTGGTATGATTGGTCACTTTGTGATAGAAGGTGGCCTTCAGTGTTTGAATCATTTCTTACAAAAAGTAGGTTGTAATTTTTAGCTTTTATTAATCTGTGGCCTTTCCCTCTGAATGCAAATTGTCTTGTTAGTCAATGGTCTGTGGCTTGTGGCAATGCAAGTGCATTAATTGAAACAGAATGCATCAGAAAGGAAAAGGGCAGCAAATGGAATGTGGAAGAAGAGCCAACTATTGGGAAATAAATAACCTAGATTCAAATAATTCAGAAGATTCTGTAAATCAGCTGCTGATGAGAGCACTGATTTTCTAGAAAACTTGGGGAAAGGATTTGTGTAATATCAAAAATTATTGCAGCACTGCAGAAAAAGATGAGGTTCTTGGATGGATGCAGGTGTTTGACGTGAGGTGCACACGTGCTCCTAGCAAAGGAACTGGGAAGGGATGCAAATCTTCTCTTCCCCACAGCTGACCTTGTGTCCTCAGTGTTGTTTTTTTTTTTCTCTGTCTCCACATGCTGTCTGGCACCACTTTCAATATATAGAGAAGAGGTGAATGATCTCTAGTAAGGATCACTCAGACACCTGGTTCAGTCCTATGGCTACCTTCCCTGAGATTAGGGCCTGATATCTTTTTGGAGTTAGAGCCTCAGTTTATTTGCAAAATTCCTCTTTTATAGGGAATTTACCTGAACTCACAGGAATTTCAGGACCCTCATTCCTCACATGATAAAATGATAATGTGCTGTAGCATGGTTTTTTATTTATTGTCACAGTGATTAGCCATTTCTAATTGCAGTTACATTCCAGACAGGGTATTTTTATATGTGTAATTGGTGTTGCAGGCTTTTTTTTTAAAGAAAAATGCCATTGAAGTCTTAATTGCATTTTTGTTTTGTGGGGAATTGAGCACTTAGGCTTCTGGGGTTTGGGGTATTTTATGTCAGTCTAATCCCTTCATGCAAGTGGAGCCAATTCTCTTGAGAATTTTCAGAATTACTTAGCCTGTGCTTATGTAGGAATAGCTTTGGTTTACTTCCTTGTCCTTTAGTGTCCTTGAGCACCACAGGTTTCCTATGGCATGGAAGGCATCAGACACTTCCCATGTCACTACTGAACTCATTAATTATCACAAACTTTTCTAATGAATGTAGAGAAGCAAATGAACAGTGCATTTCTATGCCTGTGTGCAGTTAGTAGTTACTTTGGGGCTCCACATTACCACGTCTTTCTAATTGTCTGACAGGATCACCAGATAAAATACAGCCAAAATTTGATTTGCATATGCAATTTAACATGCATGAATCTACTTTTTATCCATGGCAATGAGAACCAGAATTGTGTCCTGGGAGTATCAAGAAGGAAACTTAAACCTTCAACTTCAGTAAAGACTTGGATACAGTGGGTTTGCTCTTGGGTTTATGTCAGTGTTTTGCTTGCACACAGGAGAGAGTCTCTTGAGACATGCTCTGAAAGCAGCCTGCAGTTCTGCAGAACACTGGGGATTTTTGACTAGCTCAGAAATGTGAAGAACACCCTCCACTGTTCTTCAGGCACTCAGGTTTCATTTTGCATGCTCAAAAGTCTCATGGTGTTGGCTGGGAATATTCTGCTTATTACTTGTGTCAAACCTATAAAATCAATGAAATTATGAAGCTGTAACAACTTAATAAGCCACCTCCACCTTGTTGATGATGTGATACAGTACTGTGACAGGCTTATGTGCTTTCTTTTTATTTTTGCTTCTGCTTTGTTCCTGATATTTTATTTAAAATAATCCTACAGAGGGCAGTAGACATCTGTGGGAAAAATTACAGTATTCCTATGGATTGAATGTTAAATAAAATATCAGTAGAAAAAAAAGATATTACCAGACTTTGCCCATTTCTGCTTGAGATCAAAGGAAATGTTGATTACTTGGGTTTATAAAGAAGGTAGGTTGGTGTCAGGTTTCTCTTAGATAGTATCAGAAATAGGAAAAAACCCAAGAATACAGATTCAGACAGTGAGGTGAAATAAATAACTGTTTTCATAGCAGTGTCCGTATGGGCAGAAGATAGGAAAAGTGTGTGTTCCTCTTATTTTATAAAATTTTATTTTATTTTATTTTATGTTATTTTATTTTAATTTTATTTATTTTATTTTATTTTGGTTTTATTTTGTTTTACTTATTTTATTTTATTTTAATTTTATTTAATTTTATTTATTTTATTTTAGTTTGGTTTTATTTTGTTTTATTTATTTTATTTTATTTTGTTTTTATTTTATTTTATTTATTTTATTTATTTTATTTTTTTCAATTTTTGGGTAAACCTTTTTAACTTGGAACACTGTGTGTATTTGATAGCTGTCTTTTAGTATGTGAAGGGGAGTCACTGTGTTCACGAGGATGTGTGATGACAGTTCAAGGGGCACACATTCCTTTAGGGGAAATCACAAAGTCTGGAAATAGGAATAAAATTCTTCACTATGAGAAGATTTAAACATTGGAGAAGTTTGTCCAGAGAAGGGGTTGGGTTTCTCTTGCTTGGAAGTATTTAGGACTTGCCTTGACGGGGCCTCCTCTTAGGCTGCCCAGGCTGTCCCCATCTCCTGCTTTCAGGTGAAGCTTGGAAGGAATATCTCCAGAGGGTTCTTGTGACCTAGACTGGTTCCCACATTTTGATACCTATAAATATCATTTCCTTCTAATTTTTTTCTTTAGTGTGAACTACTGACATAGGAAGAGTTACTAAGGCATTTTGAAGGACAGTTAAGGAGTTTCTTTGCTCTTTTTTAGCTTCGTGTTATCGAAGGACTGACTACCACCAGTAAAATGTTAGCAAGGGAATGTCACCCCCGCTGCAGTGAGCAAGCTGGTGTGTGGCTACACGTGCCACGGGTGTGCTGGAAGTGTGTGCACTCTGTGTCTAGGCAGTTGTAGTTACCAGGTTCAATAGGACAGGGCACCAGGTTCAAGTCAGAGCTTTAGCGGGAAAGGCTCTTCAGAGTTAAATCAGCATCTTCATGACAACTGTACTTGGAAATCCATATTTATTTCCCTAAATTCCCTCTTGTGAGAGAGTAGAAAATCCTAAATCTGGAAATGAGCCATTGGAATTTCTACTCCTGATGAGAAAAATGGTTCATATTCAATCCTGTACTGATATAAAAATGCATGACAATGCGCTCCCATGACTTGGTTCTGTGTGATACTGAGCTTGTCTTGAACTCAGCATTGCTTAAGATCATTTAAAATGGCAGATTTGGATTATGTCAAACCCTCAGATTCAATTGAAAAAGGCTACTTAAGCAACTGAGAGGAAAAACTCTCATCTTCATGGAAGGCAAGGCAAGAAATGTAAGGAGATCAAAACTCAGAGTTCTTGTGGGTGATGTCCTGAAGGCTGAGATATTCAGCAGTGTTCAGATGGGCTTTGAAACAGAGGGGTGCTGATAAAAGAGAAGGAGCTCTCCATAAATAGAGCTTTGGAAAAATCTCTTTTGCTGTTTGGTACTTAAAGGGCTAATTTATGTTTTTGTCTAAAAAGAAAGGTTACGAGGTTCCCTTATTACCTACAAGATACCTGCAGTGACATTTATAGTAGTAACCATTCTTCCTTATCTCAGCAGATAGTGTGTGGGTATCCATCTCTCAGGAATTTGATGTTAGCCCGATTAAGGCCACAAATTGGATAGAATTTTTAAGAATGAGGGTGTTTAGCCATTGGAAGAGATTAAATCAGACATAATGATTCAAAATTTAATATTTGCCCAGAGCTGTCTAACTGTCTGACAGGATCAATTCTGTGTTGTTGGTGTCCAGACAGAGGTTCCAATTTTGGCTCAGAAATTACTGAGCCCTTTTGTTTTTAAGATGAACATAAATGATCTGGAAAATTTACCTGAAAGAAAAATCTTTCATTCAAGCACATTAAAAGGGAGCACAAGTCTTCGTTTGTAGCTTTATGTAAAATGAGATGAAATATTTGATGTTCTGAATGATTGGATTTGGCTTCTGTACCAAGTAAAGGATAATCAAGTGACACTGCACAAACTTCCTTGCTGGAAATGTTCTGTTTAACCTCTAACTGCAGTTTTCCCACTCCAAATAAATTAATAATCATAAAGAGAGACAAAACTCAGGCTTTTCCCTTTGTGCCCAGTAATAGTATAAGAACTACAAAACCCAGAAGTGGTGAAAAAAGAGCTCTGAGCACGATAGAAATTTGGTTTTGGGTATTGGAAATTTTTTTCTACCCATTTATAGAAGCATTCAGCCTGAATGGGAAAGAGAAGGCTTTTTATGGCTTCAGGTGCAGGGATAGTTACCAGGATAGCTGCTGCAGGAAGCTGGGATGTTGGATGCAATTCCTGTGGCATGGAGCCAGCTGACCTGGTGCTGGCAAAAGCTCACTGGGATGGCTGAACAGACTCTTTTTGCAGTGGGCTGTTTGACAAGGGCAGCTTGTGACAGGGTGTGGGGGAATGACTTGGAACTGACAGAGGCTGGGATTAGATTAGATTTAGGAAGAAATGTTTTACTGCGAGGGTGGTGAGGCACTGGCCTGGGTTTTGCTGTGGCTGCTCCATCCCTGGAAGTGTTCCAGGCCAGGCTGAATGGAGCCTGGAGCAAAATGGGAATAGTGGAAGGTGTCCCTGGCCATGGATGATCTTAGAGGTCCCTTCCAACCCAGCCCCTGTCCTGTGATTCTGTTCTTACATAACCATTGTTACAATAAGTCTCATATTTTGGATCACACCTTTTACTAATCAAAGACTGGCTGGTCCTGAAGGGTTCAGGTGCTTGGTGTCTTGTGGAAGGGAGAGTCCATACACACCCCCAAAGTCAGCTTTTCCAGTGCTCCCTGATGGGTGAGTCCCTGCAGGATCCAGTGGCACACAGGTAGGATTTGGATGTGACATTTTCAGCCAGGTGTCTCAACCCATGTCCTGTGTAGGCTCAGGATTTCCAGCTGAGGACTCTCTTGCACTAAAGTTGATACTGAAAAGGCATTGACCCTTTTGGTACCAGCTGCCAGCTCATCACTGAGCCTGTTTTTAGCTGTGCCAGTGGGTTGGTGCTGGGCCCAGCTCTGCGAGGCTGCTGGGAAGTCTTGGGGACAGGGGGAGTGAGGAAAGCTCTGGAAACCAGGAGCAGCAGAAAGATCTAAACAATTCACTTGAGACTAGCAAAAATAGGTAGAGTTCCTGAGATTGAAAGATCCCTGTGCTTATGAATAAACAGTATATGGATGTCAGAAAGATGGGAAGTCATTTTACAGAATGGAACAGTTGGCTTGTGCAACATATAACAGTAAGTTAAATTTTTCCTATTTATTTATTTGTAAATTTGGGTAGCTATAACTTTCTTCATGATTGAAAATTATGTTCTTATAGGCTTAGAAAAAATTCCCTTTCTTTGACTTTTTGAAACAGTTACTTTCACTCTTGTTCTATATTCATCTTGGGGGTAGTATTATTTTTTGTTTCTCTTTCTTTAGAAATGAATGTAATAATTTATTAAGAAATTAATCTAATGTTGAATGTTAAATTTGCTTTTGTAATGATGACTTGATAAGACTGTGCAAAATTCACTAAGATTAAAAGGATTGCAAAGGTAGAAAAGATTTTATATTTTAAAGAGGCATAAGTCCATAAAATACGAAACCAGGTTGCCCACACTTTCAAATTTTCACTTGGAAATAAATGTGATTGTCTCAGCACTCTGAAAATGTGATAATTACTTAAAATTCAGTCATCCCACCCTGTAAAAATGTTCCAGTGCTTCATTTAGGTCAGACATGAAGCAAGCATATATGCTGCTTAGTGTTTGGGGTGCTGCCCCTGTGCTCCTCTGTGCTGGCATTCAAGAGATGCTTTGGCTTTATTGACCAAGGGTTTTCCCTGTAAGTCTGACATGTAAAATAAATCTACAGGATTTCTCTCAATAAATCCATTACCAGAGTAGTGGGTGGTTTCTGTTGTTCTGCTGTGTGCATTACCAAAAGCAGATGCTGCAGTAGCCCTATCCAGTTTCATAAATACAATATACATTGAAGGTCTGTACCAAATGCTCAGGGTGATTTATTTTGCCTTGACTATAGTACAGTGATGGTGAATTTGCTGATGCAAGAGTAAAAACAAAAACACAGAGAGAAAGGAAGGACTGTGAGGTTGATCTGAACGATATGCTGAGGAACCTGGTACTTTCTTTTGTTGAGTCATAGCTTTGAAGTACAGATATGGCTTCTGGCTTTAACTCTGCTTAAAGGACTCTACTTAAAATTTTCAGAAGCTTGCAGCTTACACTAAATATTTGTAGAATTGCACCTGTAAAGAACATGGGGGTGTCTGTGCTCCAGCTCTGAAGGAAAATCAACTGTATCCATGTAGAAAAAGTTTCTACATTGTTTTATGAATTTCTGAAGTCTGTACCAAGTATGTTCCAAGTCCTGTGGTCTTGTGAACCTCCACTTCAGCCATGATTAAGCCTTCAGCCAGGCTTTGTTTAGGTGGAAGAGGACATATTTTTAAATGCCAGATTCAGCCAGCTGACAGGTGTTCACAAGTCTGTTCTGAAATGTCTCATGACAGGGATGGGACTGTCTCTTAAACTGTGTCCCTTCCAGTGTCCATTTGGTCTTAAAAGTAGCTATTAAAAACACACATATAAAACCATTCTGTGTGGCTAAAAATAAGGCATATTTTTGGTTTTCCTTGATCTCTGTCCTGTTTATAAGAGTCTTCATGTGTTTGAAGGCTGAAAATGTCTCCTTCAGCCTTTTCTCTTCTAAACTAAGCAATCTTTACTACTCCATCCTTTTTCTTATAGGTTCCTTGTGATAAATCCCTTTAATGTGATAAATCTCTTTTATGTCTTGATGGTCTCTCCTGGCCCCTTTCCAGTCTGTTAGTCTCTTTTAGAGGGGTGCTGGAGCTGGACACAGCACTCCACCTGATGCCTTATTTTGCTGCTGAACAGCACGGAGTAGTTAAGTTCTTTTTCTTCTATGATTGTCCAAACCTCTGATTCCATATGTGATGCTCCTAAAGCATTTCTGAGTGACATTTGTATTCCTTTAGTGCCACATTTTGAAGTGTGCAGCTGCATTCTGCTGGGACTCCTTTTGTTGCAGTGAAGTTGCACAGCTGATGGTTTGACCTTTTAAATTTAGGCATTCACTTTCTTCTTTCTCAGCACACACCTCTTCAGTCAACCTCAGTGAATAAAGTCTTACTGACTCGAGTTTATTTCTCCAATTTACCAAATGTATTAATGCTGAGAAATTCCCCAGACATAAGGCTCCTGCCTTGTGTCAGAAGGTGACCCTTGTAAGAGTCATTAGTGTCAAACAAAATACTGATCTTTGGCCAGCTGAGATATATCTGTATCCTGGGGTATTGTTTGCACCCTTTCACTTTTCTTACTAAATATGCTTTTGAAAGATTGGCTCATCTTAGTAAATCCTCAGTGACATATTTATGTTGGGTGTGTGCCCATCAAACAGCTTAAAGACAGTCAGGAAATAGCAAGCAGCATGGCATGTTTATAGGGCAAGATATGAGTCTGCAGCAAGTCATATTTGTGCTTCATTTTACAGCTGTTCAGCTGGCTGAATCTGGCATTTAAAATATGTCCTCTTCTACCTAGACAAAGCCTGGCTTAAGTCTGAATCATGGCTGAAGTAGAGCTTTACAAGACCACAGGACTTTGAACATAGTTGGTATAAGCTTTAGAAATACATAAATGAGGCCAAAATGTGCTTAAACAAAGTTTCAGGGAAAAAAATACCCTAAAAATATTAGCCAGTGACATGTCCTTAACAGTACAGTTCATGAGGATAAAGATCCTGAGCGTTGAAGTAAAATTTAACCTTGAGAAGCAGCTTCTTGCCCAGTGTACATCTGCATAGCTGTGTTGGAGGTAGTGGAACCACTACCAGTGATTTATATTTATACCAGCTGAAGAGCTGCTCCAGCATTTCATGGCCTTTGCAGTGCCTACATGTTTCTTTTAAAAATAAATATTTACAATTTCTCATAAATTTATTGTTGGGTGCAGTGTGCCAGAAAACCAGCCATGGAAACAAAGGTTGGCTATTAAATCATGGAAAAGGAAAGAGCAGTGGTGCTACATCCCAGACTTCCCCAAATGCCAGCATGTTTCTACCAGCTCTGTAGAAGCCCCTTCTCCTTGGCTAGGAGCACCTTCAGCCTCCCTGGGCCCTTCCATTTGTGGCTTCTCTGCTGAGCCTTTTGCCTGTTCCTCATCCATAACCAAATATTCCTGAAGAATCTGTGGCTGGCAGCAGAGAACTGAAAGGAAGAAGACCTCACCATAAATTGTAGTATGTGTCTGTCACTTGGTTTTGATACAAATGGGCAATATTACCTTGATACAAATGGGCAATATTTCCTGACTGCAATTCTCAGAGCACTGATTTTCATAGTGCCTGTTTCATGCAACCTCCAGGAGAGATGTGTCAGAGCAAGGCTGCTAGCTGTACATATCATCCACTTTAGGTGTAAAGTCTAATGAAAGACTCCATGACAGCTTCCTGCCTGGAATTCATTCATGCTTTTGAATAAGTCTGTTATGAGATGTCTTGGGGGGTTAAATTGTACAAATAGTCAGAGGGTGTCTTAGTTTGGAAAGACAGGTGCCTGCTAAGGAGGGCAGGAGCCTCCCCTGAAATGGAGAATGCAAACCCTC
>JAYDZK010000268.1:3123821-3154908 GCA_034509185.1 Euphonia xanthogaster
TCTATATATTATATCTATCTATATCTAGACAATAGAGATATCTATTATGTATCTGTAGCTATAATAGATAATAGTATTATCTAATATTAAGCAAATTTTAATATTTATAATATTAAGCAAATGAGATAACTATCTCATTTGCTTCTCCTGTGTTTACTGCTTTGGAATGTGGTCTGGAGACATTTACCAACCGGTGAATGTTTGATTGGTTCCATGTGAATTGTTTTCACTCAATGACCAGTCACCATCAGCTGTGTTGGACTCTGAGGAGTCAGTCACAAGGTTTTATTATTCATTCTTGTCCAGCCTTCTGTCTGTATCCTTTTCTCTTTATTCAGTAGAGTTTTAGTATAGCATTCTTTATTATAATATAACTACATAAAATTATAAATCAGCTTTCTGGGATCGTGGAGTCAGATTCTCATCTCTCACCTCGTCCTGGGGACGCCAGCGAACTTAACAACTCTTCCGTTCTGTTTATAGCCCTGTATTTCCATGATTATTTCGAGAAATAAAAGCCAACTCCAAAGGTATTCTACTAATTTTAATAGGCCTTTGGAGAGACAGCCTGTTACCACAGAGGGATTTAAACCAAATTCAAGTTTTTAAGCACACGTTAAGAAAGTATCCCTAGATGTGAAGATATTCAGGCATGTGATTGAACGTTTTCCAGAGTCAAGCCTCCCAGTGGTTGCAACATTCATTCATGCCCACGAGATGGAGGGAGTGAGGCATGTTTTGTACTTAGCTGAACTCTTTTGCTGCCTCAGCTTTGACAGGCTAGTTTGCTGGAAGGGAATGAGTTTGCACCTCTGTTTTAGGTAAAATAGTAGTACGTGCAAGAAAACGTTTAAAGAACAAGTCAGTGCAGAAATATGAAGTGATAGACAATTATTAACAAGGTTTTACAGCAGCATTTTATCTCTGCCTTGAGTGGGAAAAGCATTTGTTCTTTGCTCCAACATCAGTTTTCAATTTGTCTACTTTCAGTTCCTACTATAAAAGTAATTTTTTCTTAGCTCAAGCACCTTAGCATTGGACTGGTGTTAAAAAGGATCTTTGAGATTTAAATGGTTTGATGCTTTGTTTGTTTTTTCATGTTTGGTTTGGTGGGAGTTTTTTTGTTTGTTTTTTTTGTTTGTTTGTTTCTGTGGGTTTGTTTTCTTGTTTGTTTCTTGGTTTGGTTTAGGTTTTTGTTGGGGCAGTCCTGCCTGACCATCTTGCATCTTTTGCTTTTTTGTAATTTTTTTTATTAGTGACATTTCTAGTGCTGTTGGCTTTTTTGAGAGACATCATGTCTCTTACTGGAATCCAGCTGCTGCTTTGTCATTAACTTAACCAGTTCACTTACACCATCTGGAAGCCTCCATTAATTCTGCCTGTTATGAATATTTGTATATTTTCACATTTTTTGAGAAGTGAGACACCTTCTTTATATGCTTCATTAGGGAAGCATGTAGTAAAGTAGCTGATGCAAGAATTCCTGTGAAATTCTGTTTCAGATAAAACACCAGTAGCTGTTGCTGCATTAATAATGCATCAAATCTCTAAAGCGCCTTGTGTTTTCCTCATATACATCAACTTACACCTGGATTTTGTAATGTTTTTTGTAGGAACAGTTACTGCTTTTCCTCTGGACTATGAATTCTATTTAAAGTTGTGGCTGTAGTTTTGGTCTGGAAGTGAGGAAAGTAAATTCTAAGTAGCACCGTGGTTTCCATTAAAAACCTTGAGTGGTGGTTGAGAATTACCCCTGGCAGAGCTGTGTCAGCTCAGCCTTCTGCTGCTCAGAGAGGAGCCCCAGTCTTTGCAGACCTTTACTTAGTGTATAAAATTCAGATTCCAGGTTGAGGAAAAGGAAAGAATAGAAAAGCTGTCAAATTTATAAATGATTTAGCAGAGAAATCTGTACGTTTGCTCATCTCTGTGCATCATTTCCTTTTCTGTGTCTGGTCATCCTGCAGGGTGAAAAATGGGAGTCTCCATAGCCTCAAAGTACAAGAGTGGTGTTGAGATTCTAGGCAAGAGAATGGTTTTGCCAGTTGGTACCTCTGTCACCAAAGCAGTGCAGAAGAGGCCATATACTCTGCCTTACCTCGCTCCTGGCCTTGAGTGCTGGGATATCTTTAGCTCAGTATCTGACTCTTTTTTCCCCACTAGTTTTTAAAGGAGTGAGATGCTTTTCACTTTTTACTCACGCAGCAGCTGCATACTGATAAATGAGATCTCAGTTTAAGGTTCTTCGGACTAGAAGTGCAGACAAGTCAGTTTTTCTTTTCCACATCTTTTGCCTTTAACCACAGGAGTCTCTTTTGCTGAATAGTTTGAGTTGATTTGTCAATTCATATAGCACTGTTGGAGTCACTGACTAATTTCCCATTGGTATTGTAGGTAAATCCATTGTTGGAAAGATGCAGCTCCATTTCCAGGTTGTGGACAGGGTTTGGAGATGGGAAGTTTGGGGTTCCTCTACTTGCTGCACTTGTGGGCATTTGGAGGGAGCGTTGCTGCAAGCAGCCAGCCCCACAAGCCTGGGGTTGCAGTCTGTAGAGGTTAATCATGTGAGTAGATTCCTTGAGAAGGGAATATTGCAGTATGAAATTGCAATAACAGCATTCCAATATTAATGGAGAAGGATAAAAAAATAAGATTGTTACCTTTGGTGACCCCTAATGACACTGGGTTGCCATCTCCAGCATGAGCAGATGTTTGGTAGCCTTTTCTGTAAGTTATGCTCCCCAATGTCTGTTTAATTCAAACAGTAAGAAAAAATAGGATGGCATTGTGTTTTTGTGGGAGAGGAATAATAAACTGCTTAGAAATCAGAGAGGTTGCTTGTAAAGAAAGCATCCGTGTGACTTGCTGCAGAACAAATCACCAGGATCAATGGTAGGGCAAACAGGCTCAACATTTCCAGAAGCCGAGCTAGACTCTGTGCAGAGCAGCACAAGAGGGCATTTAGAGCATGAATAGCTCTTTATTAGCTGGTATGTGTTTCACTTTGTCATTTTTCAGAATTGCTACAATCCCGGAGTCTGAAAACCTTGGATCTGTGTTTTCATTGGCAAACTGATAGGGAAGGAAGCCAAAATATTTGTTACAGCCAAAATAAATCCAATAGCCAAGAAAAACTAGTTTAGCCCTGTGATCCTGGTGCTTTCTCTGAAATGTACTGGGTCATGGGAAGCTTCGTTTGGCCTCCCTTAATGAGTCTGCTCAAGCAGAGCTCTGGCAGACACCAGGGTTGCTTTCTTAGGGTTAAGGAAGAGAATCTTTGCCAAAGGGACAGAGAGCAGCTCTTAAACTAAGCAAGTCTCCAGAGGGTGGATCAAAGGTAAGAAGTTGCCTTTTTGCAGAGTCTAAAACGTAACCCAGTGGTGAAGCAACTGGAGCAGGATTTGTGTGAGCTGGGGAGTGAGCCCCCAACCCACTCCTGTTGGTGGCTGGCTGAGCTGGAGGCTCAGAGCCTCATTGGAAGGTGGCACCTCAAAGCCCAGAATTGCCTTCCCTCTCTACCCCAAAGATTGTTCCAGGTGGGGATATTAATTCTCATGGACTTTTTGCATTTGTTCAGAAGGTTTTTGTCCACTTCAGTCCCCCTCTGGCTACTAAAATACATATTCCTACGGTTTTTTTTGTCTCCTTAGCCCCAGTTTTCTCTAATGAGATGTAATTTCCTTTATATCTCTTATTGGAATGCAGCAACAGGGCTGTTGATCAAAAAAAAAAATTTCTTTTCATTTGATTAATCCTTTGTCCTTGTTTTCATTACCTGAAGTGTGCAGCTTTCTAGGCAGAATTAACAGCGTGGATATACTGATTAGTGCTGGTCACAAGATTTCTCAGGAAATTGCTTTGGGTCTGCAAACACACCTTTGTCAAAATCATTTTTTGCAGAAGCATGGCTGTTCCTGCTGTGTTCTAACAATTGTCTGGGCACTGTGCTAAAATTCTCCTTGCAGCCACCTCCTGTGGGTGCAGTGGTTATTGTTGGGGGGATACATTTTACTATTTTATTAATCTTCCCGTATTTGATGATTTGGTGGTGATATATTCCCATTCCACATCTCTGTTTCCATAACCTTTTAATGTGTTTGCATGCACAATCCTCATGTTGCTTCTTGTTTATTCAAACCTTTATGCTCCCTGGGGATTGTTTTACAAGCACTGGAAGCAGCTGAATTGGGAACATGCATGAGGATGCTAAAAGGGAGAGCAGACCACTTTGGGCTGGGGACTCAGACTTTGCCCCTGCTTCTGCTCAGGTCTCGAACTCACCAGGAAGCATTGTGCCCTTCATGGACCACAACCATCACTGAAGCAGAGTTCTGAAGCAGGCTTACATTTAGGAGTTAGATCTGTTGGGAGCCAAAAAAGAACTGAAGTTGAGGATTGATTTCACTGAATGTTGAAGTGTAGTTGGTATTTGTAGGATTCTTGCAGCTGTTCCGTGGCTTTGTCAAATTTAAAAGTCAGACAGTGACACATTTTCTTTAGATGTCAGGGTCACAGGTGGTAAACAGACCTCCCCTAGGGCTGAGGTTTCACAGGAGGAGGAGGAGGACTCTGCAGTTTGCTGCTAATGAGAATTTGTTGTTGGTAACAGCAAGTGAGAGAAACCCTTTCCTTCTAAGCTGTCTGCAGCAGGAGTGGTCCCTGCTCCAGGTAACTCGTGGCTGGCTGGAAATCAGGGGTGCCTGATCTGATCTTGGTCTGAGTACGAATTTGGGTGCCCTGTGCATTGGTTCAATGCTCTTTCTCCAGGCTTTTCTGACCTATTTCTTTCCATAGTTATTACCACTGTATTTTGTCTGCACACTTTGGGTTACAGTGTATTAGTCATTCACTGGGCACTGCTCTTTAAATGACATGGTTTTAGTGATAAGCTGTCATCTAAATGCAGTGGATGAGTGAAGCTGCATTCTTTTTATGGCTCTAGCACTTCAACGTGACTAAGGCTCATTAGGAGGTTTATGTTATTTTTCTTCTGTGTTTCAGCAGAGTGTTTATTTGAACTGCCTTTCATCTTGCTAGGGCTGCCTATTTCTACACTGTGATCTTTTCAACATTGCAGACTAATATCTGTATATGGTAAATGGATAATTAACACCAATAATGAAGGGCTCGGGAAAGCAAACTCAAAAGTTTGACTTTCATGAAAAGGAAAAAGGAAACATTAACTTCTGACTTTATAGCAAACAAGATTACAACTGAGTTTGGATTTAAAGTCAGAGATGACTTGGTGCTGTTAAAATGAAAAGTAAAAATAATGGCAGATGTTTAAATAAAGACAATATTCCAAGAACTGTAATTGCAGTTCTTTGCAGGACACATGAGTATGATATTGCACAAGCATACTCGATATTATTAATTTTGTACAGTGTTTTAAGTATTCTTAAATATTGCACTGACTTCAGGAGTAGTTCTTGTGTCAGCTTCACCAATAAGACCATGTTTATCATTTATCTCAAGTGATATTTCAGATCACACGCTCTCATAGAACCTTTCTTGCAGTGTGATTCAGCATAGGAAAACAACTTAGGCCTGTAACCTTATACATCAGCTTTTTTTTCAGTATAATGGTGAAATACCCATGGTAGGTCATATGTAGTGTTAATAAAATGATGCAATAGTTGTGGTGTTTTGTATTTCTGTTTACTTCTACACACTGTTAACAATTACCAAAATACCATTTAATAGCAGTTATCCCATTGTGGGCTTTTTTTCTGTAAGGAACACCTCAGCAGTGTTGGAACTGCTGCATCAGTGCCAACAGGTGGGTGTAATCTGAGTGAAAGGACAGCTTCTAAGGGACAAAATAGGGTCCCAGTCCGGGGCTAGCCAGTAGAGGGGGATGCAGCCATTCACACTGTGTTGATGTGGATCATCTGCAGGGGAAGAGCAGGCAGGAGGGAGTAATCCAAAGTCGATGTGGAGTTACTCTTGCTCTGCTGTTGACGCTGCTGAGAACCTCTAGAGAAGCTGCACCCCCTCCTTAATCCTGTTTGGTCACAGGTCATTCCTCTCCTGAACAGGATTGAAGAGGGTGGTGAAAAATGGATCACTTATTCTATAGCTTAGTTCTGTGTTTTTCATTTAAATGGACTCTGAGAAAGAATTTAGGCATTGAAATCAAAATGGGCACCTGCAAAGCCCCATTGAACAACTGCCTGATTCTGGTGGGCCTTCAGCTGCTTGCAGCCTGGTGGTGCTTGCTGGGTGTGAGTTTTCACCCGTGTTTCCCTCTTGTCCAGAGTGGCATTTGCACACGTGAAAGGATTTGACCTCTTGTCTTGTTTTCCAGCCTTACTCCAGCCCAGTCTGTCTGGGCTGACTAGATTTTAAAAGGAGTTTTAAAAGCCCTGGTGGGGCAGTCCTCCTCCTTGAGGTGAAGGTGAGTTTGTGGTGAAGGTGCCCTTGGCTGGCAGATGGAGTGAGTGCTGGAAAGAGGATCGTGCACTGGAGAGTCTCCTCTGGAACAGGAATGGCTGCAGCCATTTGAGAGAGACATCCTTGCAGTCCAATATTCGTTTAAGTATTGACAGCTTCTCTTTGGTTATGTGTATCTGAGACTGCTCATTCCACAGGAAGCTGGTTTCTTCAAAAGCTCTGTCAGAAGCTGCTGTTCTGGATGTGGGGATGGGTGTGGAGCAGCAGCCACCCAGCTCCCTCACGGGCTGCACTGTCCTTGGAATTCCTTGCCTGCATGCTGCGTGAAGCTAAGAAGACATAGAAAAAAAGATTAGCCTTGGACAGTGGTGCCCAAAAATTGTTATTTGATGGCTGCTGAAGGACTTATGTGGCAGGCAGCTTTAATACATCTCCAGACAGAAGAGTATTGATTTCACAGAAGCCACTTATCTCTGCAGATTTCTCTTTTGTTTTTTTCCCTCATGGAGAAAGGTCTGAGCATTAAGTAGTTAATGAGATGAACTTGTTTTGCTTCTAGACTGAATAAGCAGCACCATTTATGCTATTAGTGATTTACACGTGAGAGGTTTCTCTAGGTAAACTACACAACTAATATATACTTGTTAAGTTTTGCATATTCTCATTTTTCCTGTCTTACCTGTTGGTGGAACAGGTATCTCCTCCTTTCCAGCACTGATTAGGATTTTTGAGTCTGCAAGTAATTTGTTCAGGTCTTACTCCGTGTTTGGATTAAGCATCTGCAAAATTCATAGTTCATTCATTAGTTTGTTAATTATAAATAGTTACTGATTATAGGGAAAAGCCTATTAATTTATAAATTATAGGCTACCTTAAATATAAATTCAATCTTATTAACTGAGCAATAGGTTTGCCTTTCTGTGAATCTGAACTGTGATATTTGGTCTCATATTAGGGATTTAGGCATCGTATTGGAGTCCCTACCTGCAAGCTCAGGACCTGATCCTGTTCTTGAATGTTCTTGTTGAAATTCACAGGGATCAATAATGGAATTTAAACCAACCACAGGCTTGTAGACAGTGTCTGTGTCCAGCCCTTTGGCTAGAGAGATCGAGTACTTAGCGAGTACTGATTCAACCTCAGGCAAGAAAAGTGATTGGAAAGACTTTGGGGGATATAAAGATGGGAAAAGCCCATATGGTCTAATGCCAGTGTTACAATGAAAAATGCAGATCAGATTGATACTAAACTGAGAAATTTGCAGTTGTCATCCTCCAGCTGTTAGGGTAGCATTTCTTTTCAAGTCAGATTTGGGACATATTCGTAGTTGCAATAACAGGATGGTTTTGATCCCATTCAGCGTATTTCAGAAACAGCACTGGGGAATTCTCTGCTGTGGGTTTTTAGCACTGGCAAAGTCAGAGCTGTTCTTTGATACTCAAAGCTCGTTAAGCCTCTTGATCTCGTTTAACTGACTGTAATGACGAGACAGATGAAGCCTAGTGAAAATGGAGATTTAAAGGAAAGCATTAAGGATAACAGTGTTACTGCTACATCAATAAGAGAACATTTCCTTGTGTCAAAGCCGACGTTGATATATGAAATAATTCCCTCAAGCTTTTTGTTTCTTAAAGTTTCAAGCTCTTGGGTTGCTGGGCAAGTCCTCTGCTCAGGAGACACCTGGGCAGCTTTTTCCACACCAGCCTGTAATCCAAAGCACCAAGATGAAGGCAGGAGCACCTGAGCTGCCAGAGTCAGGTCCCATTTGAGGCATGTTGCTGTTCTCCTGCTTGTGGGATTGGGATTATGGAGCTACAGCATCCAGAGCAGGTCAGGGTAGGCTTGCCTCATCTGTTATGTGTTGCTGATTTACCTGCTGCTCCTTCTCTTCCTAATCCTTAAATAAAGAATGCTTTTCCCGTGGCTGTTTATTTTCAAACTTGGAAATTTCATACTCACGCATTAAGGAGTGAAATGAATATATATGAAGTGGTAGAGTTGTCTGACCATAAAAGTAAGTGTGCTGTTGGCTGGCTGCATCTGTCAGTAAGTAGGGAGTGCAGACAGGAGTCAGGTGATTCAGACCACTGGATTTTGCTGATCCTTGGCACGACCCATTCCTGTTTCCTCAGTGTGCATTTCAGGAAAGGGGAATAAATCACTTCAGCATCAGAAATACCCTAAAAATATTACACTTGGAAGGGCTTGTTACAGCACTCAAAATGTGAGAGGCACAGAAAGGGTGTATTTGGCTAAAGAAAAGAGAGGCTTAAAGGTCCAGGTTGTCCAAAGTAAATTACTTTATGCCTGTAAAGCAGGGCAGGGAGCCACTTTCTAACAGGAAAAAATGTCACCTAGAACGTGGGTTAGAAGTCCTTATTGTACGTTAGAAATGCATAATACTGCTCTTGTTTAACCTGAGTCTTTTCATGTTGACAGAAATTTGGTTGGGTTTTTTTCCCTTGCTGATGAAGAGCGAAGCTATAGCGATGAGTATTTGTACATCAATTCCTGGAAAGATCAGAAACTCCTTTTAACCAAACTCATCACTGTTTCACTGTCCATTTATTAAATATTATTGTACTGAGCTTCATTAAAGGCAGTCATTCTTCCCTGGCTGTTGGTACCATTCATAAAGCATCTGTGAGATTAAATGTTTTGTACTAATTAAATTTTTTGTACAAATTACCTATCTCTATAAAAGTCAGAGTCTGGATACTATGCCTTTCCCTAGATAATATATTTAAACTTTTTCTTTTTTTTTGGGGCAGGTAAGAGAATACTTCTAAGTCCTGTTTGTTTTTCACTAAATGTGCTTGCAGAATTCTTAGCAGTCATGAAGCTAGCAAGGCTTTTAGTGTAAATTTTGTAATGATTTTTAATATGAAAAGTTAGATAAATTACACTTAGGCCTGGTACAGTTGTTTGAACTGCAATGTGTTATTGTAGAGGAGAGGCCAATATTCTTGGGTTCCACATTGTGTGGATGTGATAGGACAATAAATTCCAGTAACTCTGAGTACTGTTACAGTTATATATGGGATAATATTTCCTTGGTCTTGTTTCCCACTGAGTAAAACACTGGAAGATTTTTTTTTTTTTTTTTTGGAAGATGTGCCTTCATTGTATTCTTCTTTCCCATAAAGCAAAAATCTGCAGCAATAATAATGTATTCATAAGGCAAGATAGTTTCTTAAAGCCAACAGAGGTGAAGTTTGAAGGGATGGAGAGTAAGGAAATTAAAGCAATGGCTGGAGGTTTGTGGCACCAGGAGCTGTGAATCTCCTCTGTGTAACCAATGGAATGGATAATTACAAGGGGTTTTTTTTCATTTATTTTAAAGTGTATTTATTTTAAATTGTGTTTTTCTCCACAGACTTCAGAGGCTAGTGCCTTTCCTTCTTCCTTCACCTTGCTGTTGCATGCAAGTCTTCAGGCATCATTGGCTTTGGCATCTTTTCCAAATTAAACCTTCCTGGGTAGAGGATATTGTGTGAAATAAAAATAAGATATAAAGCTTTCAAACTGTGATTACACAAGCCTGTTTCAAAATACAGAAGTCTATCCTGTGTTGTTCTGGCATGTAAGAAACTTGTCTTATTGGTATGGGGGTAAAAGTCATTGTTTATGGCTGTGCTTTTTCACATGGCCTCGTTTAGAGAAGTGTCACCATCTAGTTGTCAGAGGTGCTAAAGCCATCCTGCTTCCATTGGCTCGTGTGAGATTTATCAGTGCTTGAAGCCAGTTTCAATTTGAGCTACTGCAGTGTTACTCTAATCTTTGAGCTTGCTGGGCTTCTGTGTAGAAGATGAAATAGGCTGGTTCTGGTGAAAAGCCATTGATTTCAGCATGGCTAACTCTTAAGAGTACTACATTAATTTCCACATGTTCTGAGTGATAGGTATGAAAATCAGTCTATTTCAGCTGTAACAGATCTGTGTTATCAAAGGACCAATATGCCAGGAATCTGACTGGAAAGCCAGAAGCTGCATTTTCCAGCACACGTGCAAAGAGAATTCATACAGAAACTTGTTTCATGTGCAGACAAGTAGCTGCAGTGAACCAATTAGTGCATGTACATTAGATGTTTTTGCAAAACACTCTTTGCATGTTTGTATAACACTATGGTCTGCAGCCATTTTTCTCTTCTTCCCCCTTTTTTAGTAGCTTAAGGAAAAGACATATTCTTCCATGATAAAATATTTATAAACTGTCAAACCCAAGGCAGAATGCCAAACCTGAGGCAAATTCTACCTGCTATGGTGCAACTGCTCCTCGTGCTTTTTACAGTCTTTGTTTATGAGTTGGGAGAATCCCCACAGATTTGCTGGATGGGGAATAGTCCTGTGTCTGACTTGATGGACTTGGCAACCTCTTTGTTAGACTCTACAGAGACTCCTGGGTTGCTGCTGGGATGGCTCTGTACAGCTTTATACACTGAACTGCATATTAACAATCAGCAGATTGGGCAAGGCTTCCCAACTGCTCACCATCCCGTTTTTATAAATGTAGGAATCAAATTGGGGTTGGGTAAAGCGCATGTGCACAGTGAGACCTTGCCAGCAGAGACACTGCTGCCTGCAGCTCGGAGCATCTCTTCTTTCCTGCTGTGGGTGAGGGTTGTCTCACCGTGGTGCCAGGGTTGTTGGGGCTGTTTCAGTCTCAGGTGTGTGAAAATCCTCACGGTGTGTTCACTCAGCTGCCAGTGCTGCTCACCTACACCTGCAGGAGCTGGTGAACTGATGGTGGTAACACAGGGCTCGCTCCATGCCATTGCCCACCATCTCTGTTCAATTTAACATCAATTTTGAATTTGTCTAAACCAGAAGGTAAGAAACGTGCTATCTTAGCAATTTCTGAGGTGTCATATTAATGCCTAAGACGGCTGCAAAAAACTTTTCATTCATGATGATTTCTCTAAGTTGTGGAATACTTAAGGTTTATTGTTCATTGACAAAATCTAGGGATTAAGTCAATGTGATTTTTGTGCATAACTTGTAAAAGTTTTGAAATTTTGATTGTGTTTTAGCCCATGCAGAAAAATTCAAGGTTGTACAAACCATGTATATTTTGGGCCAGAAGGGATCATTAATGATAGCACTCACAAATATTTTAATTACTTCCATATAGGTATCCTTAATGAAAATTAGGTTTTCTTTAAGTTTCCTTTATCACATTTATGTTGAAATTCAAGTCTTGGTGATGAGAGAGCCTCCAAGGTATAATGGAGAATACAAATGGAGGATATCTCCGATGCGATCCAGAATGACGTTTTGCTTGCTTCTAATCTCACGTAACATCCCTAACTTAAAAATGGGGGGATGGCAACATAGATGCTGTCATGACCTGTGAGCTGTTTCTGTGACACTGAGCACGGCGTTTTGTTGCCAGGTACCTGACGGACGGCGGGCTGGGGCTGTACACGCGGCGGCTGAACCGGCTGCCCGACGGCATGGCCACGGTGCGCGAGACGCTGCAGCGCGGCACCGCCCTGAGGCTCGGCGACGCCGACAGGTAGGGGCTGCACTCCCTGACAATCCAGGCACTTCTCCAGGTAGGGGCTGCACTCCCTGACAATCCAGGCGCTTCTCCAGGTAGGGGCTGCACTCCCTGACAATCCAGGCGCTTCTCCAGGTAGGGGCTGCACTCCCTGGCAATCCAGGCGCTTCTCCAGGTAGGGACTGCACTCCCTGACAATCCAGGCGCTTCTCCAGGTAGGGACTGCACTCTCTGGCAATCCAGGCGCTTCTCCAGGTAGGGACTGCACTCCCTGGCAATCCAGGTGCTTCTCCGGGTAGGGGCTGCACTCCCCTGACAATCCAGGCGCTTCTCCAGGTAGGGACTGCACTCCCTGGCAATCCAGGTGCTTCTCCAGGTAGGGGCTGCACTCCCTGGCAATCCAGGCGCTTCTCCAGGTAGGGGCTGCACTCCTCTGGCAATCCAGGCGCTTCTCCAGGTAGGGGCTGCACTCCTCTGGCAATCCAGGCGCTTCTCCGGAGCGTCGGGAACGGTGGAAGTTCCACAAGGAGGTTTCGCAGATACGCGCGCTTGGTGGAAGGCTCTCGGAATGTAGGATGGAATGGAGGGTGGAAGCAAGTTTTGATACAGAAGAACAATAGATGTCTAAATTGACAATTGCTGGACTGATGCAGTTCGGTTAGGGGGAGGCCAGGGAGTCCTTGGGGGGCCCCCTAAGCTGTCTGTTCACTGGGAGCAGCAGGCAGGCAAGGAGACTCCATGCGGCTTCTGAGGGTGCTAATTAGATGAGGGTTTATTGGGGGTCATCCCACACCCCCGGGAGCAGCATGGTTTCTGAGGGAGAAGGGGGGAAGGGGAAGGAGGGGGAGAGAGGAAGAGCCTAGGGAGAGAAGGGACCAAGAGAGAGCCTGTGGTCTCCCCCCACAGCTTGACAGGGAGATTCAAAGTGGGCGCAGAATAAGGTTTGGGCCAATGGGATTACAGATGCCTGATACTTCAGGGGAGGATCCCAGGCTTGGAACAAACCGTACATTTTCAAGGGGTCAGACAGAGCATCCCATTTAACTGACATGGAACACCACTCTGGACAACTAAGAAAGCAAAGGCTAAGTCGAGTTGGAAGGAGGTTTTAAAACTAGAGCAAGGGATATGTTGGTCACAAACAAAAAAGATGTTTTTACCAAGCAGAAATAGGTAAAAGCAGAAAGCTAGCACAAGCAAACAGACATGCCGATGTGGCAAGCAGAAGAAAGGGCTAAGAATTTTCCACTGCAAGAAAACTGAAAAACTACTTTAAGCTTGAACTGTAACATGCTAACTCATGTGATTGGATAGTATTGACCATAATATGGTAATGATGGTGGTTATGATAGGCTATAGGTAATAGCAAAGGTGTTATATATGATGCTGATTGGATGTTATGTATTAAGATGCTCAGCAAAGAAAAATATATCATGCGTTGTAACCAGAACTAAAGGGGCTTCAGGCTTGCCTGTAGCTGGAGCTGACAGCTGTAGGGGTCACCCAGGGCCCTGGGCTGCTGCATACAATAAACAGCGTTTTGAAGGGCTGCCTGGAGTCCCACATCTCTCATCTCAGGCTCTTACACCAGAGTATTTTAGGTTTTGTGTTCATGGAGGTGCCGGGAGAAATGCTGGTTTTGTGTCTCCTGAGTGCTTTGCTGGAATCTCCCCAGTGTTTTTGTGGATGGGAGGCAGCACAAGAAAGTGTTGAACTCCTGTTTCAGTAGTGTTTGAAATAGAAAGGACCCAGTTCTCTTCTCACGTCCATTGATTCTCCTCCAATTCCAGTGAGTAAATGTGAACAGTCAAGGCCAAATGTCAAGAATTAGAGGACTGGAAATCCATAAATCATAGGAGTGCAGTCACAGAGGAACCCAGTGAAATATTCTGTTAATGTTGATATAAATGGGTTAAATCCTGTTGCTTTTAACGAGGCCAGCACATGGCTGCTTCTTTCCCTTCCAAAGCCTGATCACTGTTACTGCTGGTGCAGTGAGTGACCCATATCCTTTTTCTTCCATGAGGGGCCTCTAAGTATAAAAAATTACTTTAGAGGTGCACATTCAAACCAATTTTTGAATTAAAGTGGTTTTTTTTTTCTTTTTGCTGTCTAAAATCCATTCCCAGGACATGACTGAGCTTGGTATTACTGATACTTTATTCATTGTGATGCAAATATTACTAAGAAAACACAAGTGATGGAGAATCTAGCCTTGTTTTCTAAGCAAACTAAATCTAAATCTGCCAAGATTTAGAGCTAAATCTGCTTTGGCGTCCTTGTGATATTAGCAAAGAGCAGGATGTCAAATGTAAACAAAAAAAGAACTGAAACCTCTCAGAGAATCCCAGCTCAGTTTGAATTACAGGTCAACATATGCTTTCCAGTTGTAAAATATGCCTGGATTTTTCAAGGAGCTCATATCTCTTTCTGAAATTTGCAGCTTGAAACCCAACCAGCACTCACTGCTGGTCCTGTGGGTGAGGGTGTTGCCACCTGGTGATGCAGCTGGAGATGAATCAAGTGTCATCCTCTTCTGCTGCTGCGGCTTCTGAACCAATATTGCCACAGTAGCAAAAGCATCTGTTTAAAATTCAGCATTTGTCTAAGATAAAGTGTATTGGTGTTTAAGTAATAGCTTTTCTGGAGAGCCAGTGATACATTCCTGTCATTGGTTCCTTCCCCCACCCAATATCTTCTGTGCTTGCAATGCTTCTTGTTTGCTGAACTCCTTTCCTGAAGACACCACACATCAGGCACCGATTAGGAACATTTGACAAGAGGGATTATTTGTGTGTTTAAATGTATTACACCTAGAATGGGGCTGTGACCCACTGAAGTGCAATCCCTACGTTGTCATTTGTTTCAGCTTCGAAATCCATCCTTTCAGTTCACTTGGAGGGAGAGAGACTTTACACACAGTAAAGACTCTGCATGGCAGAAAAATTACACTTGGTGCCAGAGCTGGTGATACTGTGATGTGTTGCTTTGAGTTAGACTTTTCTATTTAGAATATAGTGCCTTGTGCAGGAGATGAGGGCTTTCTGACAGTAGGGCACTGATTTAAAAATAGCTCCTCTTTGCTTGCTGGGTGACCACGATGTGCAGTTTAAACAAAAAATTCATCTCAGTTTGAGGTGTTTTCTGGGGTGAAAATGGGCATAAGGAAAAGGAGTTGAATAAAACTGCAGTATCTAATTGTTTTCTTCATTCTGTGAGGCAGTGGGCAGGGGTGCCGAGTTGCTTTATTGGTACATGCAGAAAACTTATTAAGATTGTATTTAACTTGTTCAAAGCAGATGTTAATTGAATGCATGGGAGAACAAGCGTGAAAGACTGTGAACCTGTGAGCATGAGGTTAATCATTAAAAAGTCATCAGAGGAGTTTTTGCAATATGCTAGCTCCTTTAGTTTCTTATGCTATTAGCTGTAGAAGTTTAGTTGTGAGGCTTTTACTCATTGGCTCTGGTAAGGTAAAGCACAGACCTTCCATCTTCCCCTGCAGCAGGGAAATCCAAACAAGGGCATTGAATTCAATGCTTGGTTGCAAGGTTAATGGAATCGTTGCACAACACAGCTGAGCTTACTTTCTGATTTCAAGATAATTTCAGTTTGTCTCGAACAAAGGCATTTTAAATCAAAAAAGGCATTAAAATACCTTTTTATTTCGTTTGTGATTGTTTTTTTTTAATTTAGTTTGGGGTTATTTTTTTTCAAGGTTGGAAATAAATATCCTCTTGTTTTGTCCATTCTGTATATATGGACATGGTGTGTGCCATGTGGTTATTTAAGTTGATTTCGCATTGTCAGACACAGCTGCTCCATCTGAGACTAAATCTGGCCCTTGCCTTCATATATGTAACTTGAATTTGTAATCTGTGTAGGTAAATTAGATCCGAATGAATCTTTCTGTAGTTGCTTATCTGTGTAGGCTGCTGTTTAGGGGAGGTAGTTCACACCTGATTTATCACAAGCTTGTGGCTGGGACAGGAGACTTTGAATGTGAGCTTGTCAAGGGTAACTTTAATGCTATTAGGGAAGTGTCTCTATGACCTTTTAAAAATCATCAGTGGTGAAGTGCTTAAAAACCTACTGCTGAGCATGATTAACTTTGTCTCTTTCCCTTTTACAGTTCTGTTTGAGGTTGCATGCATTACCTGGCTTTGCATAAAGCATAGAAAGCTCTTCCCAGCTCCTGAATGTAATGACTTGTCAAGAGTGGATTGTGTTGTCTTGGTGCTTCCAGCAGCTACAGCACTGATGGAGTGTAGGTAAAACAGTAAAAACAGTGCTGAGCTTGCTCTTCAGGAGTGTGTCTGTGTCCTCATCACATCTGATGAATACAGCTTGGTTAAAAACAAGTCCACATGCAGATTAACTCTTGGGCAGATTTGTGACTGAAGCTGCTTCCTGGCAATCAGCATTTTCGAAGTCTTTGGAAAGATCTTTGAATAATCCCAGGGGAGACTGTGGGCCCTGGGCAGGAGATGGACAGGAAAGAAGAACTGGAAGTGAAGCAGAAACCAAACAGAAAGCCAGAGGACATTCCATGCAGAGCACACATACTTTGCTATTAATAAGAATGTCATTAAGTGCAGTACAAATGGTAAAAAGGATGGCTTTCAAAAATAGCTGAAGAGTAGTATTTTGCTGCTATTTTGCATTCTATAAAAACAGATCAAAGTTATTTATATGTCTTGGCTCAGGTAGTAGACAGTATTTCACATTTGTGGAGTAAACCCCTTTGTCTGGCATATGTTTAAATTCACTAATTGCAATTTAATTTCTTGAATCCTGCTACAGTGATGAGATTACTAAAAGATGGACTAGTTCTTGGTGGTGGAGGGAGATTGTTGGATTGCCTTCTTAACCAAGGGGATTTGGATCACACTTCAGAAGGGCTGAAAAGCAAGCTGAAGCAAGTCATCAAGTCTGGGGAAATTTTGGCCTCTTTTGAAAAGTGGGGAGAGAAGATGTCACTGCTTTTGGGAGGAGGCAGATTCCACTGAAAGCAGAATTTCAGTCATGGTGCTGACAGATATTGCTTAAGAAGTTGCATCAAATTTCTTTTTTTTTTTTTTCTTTTTTTTTTTTTTTTTTTTTTTTGGTTCTGTGCTGATTTATTGTAGACAGTGGAAATTTTATAATATAAGGAAAAGAAAAAGGAAATTTTTGTTTAGATATCCTTTATGTAGTTTTATGGTAGGATAAGACAGCTCAAAGTCCTGACTGTGGTTTCAGTTTTTCTTCTCAATTGAGACAGTGAAGCTGAAGTTTAATGAAGGTGTAGCAGAACTACTCCATCACTCCCCATCTCATCATTGCTGGAGTTTACTGCTCTAGCAGTGGTACCACAGCACATAAGAAAAGGGGCAAACCAGAGAAAATGGTTCTGGAATAGATATCTATAGATATATAGACTGGATAGTCTTCATCTTAAATTGTTAGAACATGACTAGGTTATATCTTAAGCTTCAGGTGGACCCACTTGCTATAATAATATGTAGAAATAGATACTCCTGCCTTGTAATGGCAGTGGAATTCCCATCGTGTCCTGCCCCTGCTGCATCTCCCTGCCCTGCAGTGCTGCCCTGTCCCTGGAGTTTCCCTGTAGAGGAATTGCAGGGAGATTCCTCTGGTGTTCTGTGTGAATGGGTTTGCAGGGGGAGGATGTCCCTTCTGTCAGGAGAAGGAGTAACTGCATCCATTGAAGTCATCCACAGACCCCAGGGGGGCTCAGCTGAGGAAGTTGCTGCTGCTCTATTTCCACTCTCCCTGGAAGATTACATGCCATCAGTTCACAGTTCCTTCACTTCCAGAACATCCTGGCAGTTGCACTTGCATTAAGTTGCTACAGTTCAGATAACTGACAAGCTCCACTTTTCCCATTTCTTTTCCTCACTGGGACAGTGAAACACCCCTGTATAAGGATCCTTTATACTAAATAAGCAGAATTTTCTAAAACTAACTTAAACTCTCTAAGTTTTTTTAGGGTAATATAGATAAAAAGTGCTTTTGAGCATTCCTTGCTCGCTGTGTCTCTGCTGTGAGTCACTGCAGTTTGTGCACATATGCCCATCTAGAGTGCTGAACAGCAAAGTCACAGGACTGGTGAAATGATTCACGCCCAGCAAATCACCTGCCCTGTTTGGCCATCTGTTTGGATTTTATCACTAAATTAGAAGAAAGTGCTATTACTTCTAAATATGCAAATTGTACCTTGCTACCTGTAGATATCCATCTCTCTGTCTTTGAAAGATCCCATATTTATCTTGAAAACTGACTCTCAGAAGCAGGGGAAATTCACATTGCAAAGATTCTTTGAAGTTTATGGCCCTGGGATCTGCTGATTAGAATCACAATACCATATACTTTTATTTTCCAAGGAATCTTTTCACAAGCTGCAATCCAAAGTGGTTTTGGATTCCATAAAGTAATTGCAAAGTTAAGCAACAAATAGTAGTTGAAAACAAAGGTATAGTAGCTGTACCAGGAGCCTGAAATGAGCATTACCAAAAGGAAGAAAAGGACACTACATACAAACATGCCAAGGTTAGTCAAGGGAAGCAGTGTCTTTGACAGATCTGTTTTAGTGGTCTAAAAGATGACAAAGTTCTTGTAAAGTTTTCTTCAGGTCTAGAAGCAAATATTTTCATTATGTAACCCAAGCTTCGCTTGAATTTGTTCAGCAGACCCAGTAACAATGATTTTCCTTTTTCTTTTTACACATTGTTCTGGGGTGTGTACATCTGGTACACTGGACAAAGTATTCTGGGCAGTACTTCTGTAGGACTTGGTAGTGTTAATTCTGCTCAGAGAGGCATAATGGAATGTAAATAGGTTTGAAAGTTTTGTTTGTTTCTTAGGCTTGGTCTAACTTTACTCATTGTGTGATGGCAGCTAAGAGTGTGATTCCAACAACCAGCATACTGAGGTTGGAAGCTGTTGGAAGGCTAGAGAGAGCTTTGAGGAGGGGATGACTTAAGGAAGTAGATAATTTTTCAGCTGAGATTCTGTTTGTGTAGAAAATTCTACCCAGGCTCCAAAATACCGTGTGATGTAGAAACAGCAGATATATGACTGACTTGTGGGGTCTAGCTGCTGAAGCAGTTTTATGCCTATAAGTTAACTGACTTTTTGTAAAATTAGAATTGGTTTTCCTTGGGGACAGTTCCTCCTTTGTGTATTCATGGCCACAAAAAAAGAGCAGATTTTACTGCAGTATGGACCTGTGTGCATTCAAGAAGCCAAGAATTATGCTATTCTTCTCTTACTCAGGTATTCAGGTATTCTCTGATAGCTGGTTTAGTAGCTCCACAGGCTGACGAGGCACTGAGAGCAGCTCTTTGCCTTTTTCAGGAATTCTTCATGTGAGAAGGTGCCACTTCTCTGAATTCTACCACTCAGTACTAAAACCAACCAAACAAAACACCCTACAACTGCAAGCTCTTCCCTCCAAAGTATTTGATTGGACAATCTTCACATGCTTGGTTCTCACTCAAGTTCTAATCCTCTTCAGAATTGCCTGTTTTGATTAGATGTAAACATAGGTAAGAGATAGTCTGGACCTAGGCTTTAGGAGCTGCTTTTCTTGTTGAAACCTTTCCCCTGGTGTCATGCCCCTTACTTTTGCAGCTGTGATCCTCATTCTGCATTCCTTTATGTTTTAGGGCATGTTTACATCTCTCCTGTAGATGTAAAATCTTTAGGCCAGCAGCTGCTGTTCACTCCAAAGCTAAAGGAGGGTGGGAGGTGCCCTCAAGGGAGCAACTCATGGTGACTAAGGCCCATGCAAACTGTT
Organism: Euphonia xanthogaster; assembly: GCA_034509185.1. NCBI lineage: Eukaryota > Metazoa > Chordata > Aves > Passeriformes > Fringillidae > Euphonia > Euphonia xanthogaster. The sequence continues at coordinate 3,143,512 of JAYDZK010000268.1, forward strand.
TGTGCTCTTTTTGCCCATGCAAACTGTTTGTGCTTCCCTGGAAGGCTGCACTGGGCCTGTGGCCAGGTGAAGGGACCTTGCCTCTTGTTGGTGCTGATTCTGTGTAAACAGGGAAAACTGCCTGATTTAAGCAGCTGAATAATTTACAGCTGGGGATGGCAAACCCAGGATCCTACACCGCTGGAACTAGATTTTCCTGAAGAGATGCTTCCTTTCACACACCCGCTCTCTCGAAGTATGTAAGTGTAAAGTTGATCTCAGTGCTGATTTGGATGCTCTTCTGAAACCCTCTATTCCTGGTTCCACTGCCAGAGATTAGCACTGTCTTTTCTGTTGTATGAAGTGGCTTTCAAAACACTTTAGACATGTGGGAAATTAAGCTTGTATTCCAAGGGTAAACAAGATTGTAGATACAAAGAGCATTTTGAGCTGTATCAGGGTCTTTGTGCTTTGCATGACAAACCGAAGAATGTGAAATGCTTGCTGACACAGAGCAGACTTTGTTGTTTGGTTTTCCATGTCAAATGGCAAGAGAGTCAACAGAGTCTCACAACTGACCTACACCAGTAACCTCTGAGTTTGGGATTTGGAGATTGAATAGATAAAACTAATAGCAGGCAGCTGCCGGCCTCCCGAAGCAGAATCCCAGTTTGGGGCTGTTTGAAGAGCATGGAAGCTCATTGTGGCTGTGAAGCAAATTTCTAGGCTGGTAATTTTTTTCAAATATTGTGTTTATTGCTAAATATTGCATTACTGGAAAACCTAAACATTTGCCTTTTGATCTTAGCTTGTCTATCTTTGTTGTCCATAGTTGTAGATTTCAATATTTACTTGTTTTTCCTCCTGCTATACAGCGATGTATTGTCTTGTGATTATAACAATAGTTTATTAGTATCTGCTCCCATGGTAATAGAAATATTACTGTTAATAGGCAGGATCTAAGCTTCCTTTTTAGCAGATGAATGTTTCCTGTAAGAGGATTGTTTAGAAAATTATATCAGAATTCTGAGTCCAAATGTAAGATGCATGTGTTTTCCTTTATGCGTGCTGTTCTGAGCTTTGCTGGAGTTTGTTTGTGTTTGTTTCTTTCTTTCTTTCTCTTTTGTTTTTGTCTTGGTTTGAAGACAGGTGTCTCCTAAGGAAGGCAGGAGCCTTTTTCTCTTTAAATGGAAAATGTAAACCCCCTCCCTCCAAATTACTATAATTTTGAAATTAAGGGACTTTCAGGCAAAGGCATGGGAGTCAGAGTAGTAGTTCTTTATTAGGATTAAAAAAAAAAAGGATAAAAATAAAAATGCATTAATACAAAAGAACACTGACAGGGTCAGCATACGACCTGACACCCTGTTGGTCAGGGTGCTGGCAGCAGTCCCATTAAATGCTGGCTGCAGTCCTGGAGCAGTGATCCTGTAGCGGGGTGGAGTTTTCTTCTGAAGGGCCAGTGGTGGTGCAGATGGGCCTGGTCTTCTGGGAATGCAGTGGAAAAGAAAGCTGCTCCTCTGGGAATCCAGTGGGAAAAGGTTGCCTGTGGTGTTCCAAGTCTCAGATTCTATCCAGGTAGGAATGCTTGGCTCCTCTCCTGGGCAGAGCATCTCCCCATGGGATGGTGGAATTTTATCAGCCATGCAGTGACATGCACTGGCCCATTAACAAAAGGCATTTTCCAGAGGGAGGATTGGTTGTGGAAGAGATAAAGAAAACAGCCCCACCTGTTTTTAACAGGTGGCCCAATGAACAGAGGATAACTGCTTCACATCTAAGAGATGGCAATGGAATACACACCCCAGCCACATCTTGCATTTTCAGCCCAACACAAGAGTATCAGACTTGATCTCAAGGGTAAAACTTTTAGTGATATATAAATTAGTCTGCCACCATGGGTGCATGATTTGACAAAAATAAGAAATGTAAGGTAACATGTGATTCCATGGACATAGCAATCCTTCTTTCCCTCAATTGTGTCCTTAAAACAAGAAAAGAACATACCTAAACTTCACCTAGACACATGGGCTATATCTAGTGATAAATACATGAATAATGATTGTAGGTTTTCATTTACAGTGAAAAGCTACATCAAAGTCAAATAAACAGAGAATAGGAACTGGAAAACTACAAGTAAAAATCAATTATGTAACATGATAATGAAGTTCTAGGAAGTTCTAACAATTAAATTGCCAGAGTTATATGGAAAAGCAAGAACATTTGACAGACTGGTAGAAAAAATACAGTTCTTGTATGTTGGTTAACAAGAAGTGAACCATGTAATATCTTTATTTTTCGATTTGAAGTAGCATGATTTGAAGAAAAATTTCATAAAATTATACAACACTTCTGCTTTCCTTGTGACTGACTATATTTAGTGAAGGCTCTAGGAATAATTGAACTGAAATCATCACACTGGCCATATAGGTGTCATCCCATTAACCATAGTGACAATCAGGAAATAAGCAAAGATGTGGTTAACTTTCAGAATTTTGCTGATGTATTGTGTTGCCAATAAATCTTGTTGCTGTGAATTATCTTTATTCAGTGGTGTTTCCAAAAATGGTTACCATATTTTTCAGGGCACATCAGTGTCTGAGAATGTTAATGTTTTAATCCCATACCAGAAGAGAATGGCAATGAGAAGAGGATTTCATGTTCCCAGGCTTTTATTGTCTCTGATACCCATTCATGGTGAATCAAATGTGGTTTTGTTCATTACCAGCCTTAAAACAAATCAGCAGACAATGAGCCTTTCCAGGGAAATGCTGGACTTGTGCAGTGATGAAGATGCCAGCCAGCCCTTGGCAGCTCCTGACCAGCACTGGGAGCACACGGGAGATTTTGTGAGTGGTTGAGGAGAAAAAGCTGAGCAGGTGGAAAAAGTGGAAGAGTAAGTGGCAAGCAGAACTGCCTCAGGTTGAGTCTTTAAAAAAGCTAAAAATTCCTGGACAGACCAAGATCTCCCACAGGACTCAGTAGCTGTGTTGGTATGAGGTGTATCCCTTCCATAGCACTTCCATATTAATGACTTCCAAATGAGCTGTGTGAAAAAGGCATAAATATATATATCTATCTCCAATATTAATTAAATATATATTTTATAATTCAGATAATACAGTAATTATAAAATATATTTTATATATTATCTAGATTATCTATATTAAATTTATTCTATAGTGTAGGTATCTATATATACATATAATATGCATATATAGACACATAAAATATACAGACATATATACACATACAAGATATAATAAATATGTATTTATACACAAATATATTTTATGTATATGTGTACATATATATAAAATATGCAATAAATTAAGAGGTTGGAAACTAATTGGAATGGAAATGGGTCATATTGTTCTTCAGATATGTAACTAATTGTCTTGAGATTTTTTCAGAATGAAGTATAACTGGTTTGTTATGGCTGTGCATCCTGTATCTGTACATAGTAATTAATCTAAGATATTTGGGGCTTTACTTGTTTTTTTAGAGCTCCTCTTATTCTTTTCATTGAAGATGTAAATACAGCACAAACCTGATTTATCAAATTTGTTAATCTCTGGATTAACAGGATCTGTTAACTGATTTGCAGAGCTTGTTTTGAGAGCTGTTACGTTTCACCTCTTTCCTCATTCTTGATTAAGTAGTGATTTTTAGGATTACTGCATAGCTTGAATTCTTTTCAGCATAGAACCATTGTTATGGATGCTTTCTATGAATTGTAGTAGAAGTGCTGCATTTTCATTTACTTGTAAATGCTCATTTTTTAAAAAAAACTTTTATTTTATACTCACTATTCCACTTTAGTACTCTTTTAAAATACTGGACTCTGTTGTTTGCATGAATGAGAAGATGTGGGTCTGAGTTGAGTTTCATGCCTGAAGTTTGTCTAATTGAAAAAGTGCTGTAATTTACAAAGGAGTGAAAAAATCTCAGTGGACTTCTGTTTTCATTTTAGGCTAGTCCTGTCCTTTTTTTATCTAGGCCAGAAAATGGTTTTATTAATGCATTGTTTTGAATTAATTAAATGGTATTTTTTTTCTTCTGTAATTAATTCCATTATGAAGAATCCTTTGGCATTTAACAGGAAAGAGACCAACAAGGTTTTCTACATAAATTACTTTAGGAAGGTGCATATTTTAAAGGAATAATCTATTTTTTTAAGGAAGGTCTTTGAATCCTTTCCCAGAATGGTATTGCAGTTACAGGATTTTTAATTCAATACAAGGAGATACTTTAGGGTGATTATATCTTTGTGACATTTTAATATAACCTCTCAAAAGTGTTTCCATCATTAGATGTTCTATTATAATAATATAAGTTGTAACATTATCTTTCAGATGAACCAGTTCTGCAGATTTGAATTTAAAAATGAGGTGAAAAATGTTTGGTTTGTTATAGTAGAACCATAACAGAGATAGGAAGGGAAGAAATGACTCTTACCTTTTTGGTGTTTAAAATGTGCATGGCCTTGGCTGACCATGACCTGGAATGACACTTTGACTTGGAATCATACTTGGCTACATGAAAAGCTACCAGCTTCAAGCATAGTCATTTAAGCACTTAAATAAAAAAGATGAGTGAAATGTAACCTGGCAATCTCTCACACATTTTAACAGGTGTCCAAACACAGGACAAAAATGTCTTTTGAAGTTTTTGTTAAATTACATGAGATGCCTACGTATTTTTAAATCAAAATAAATTAATATTTTTATTCCTAAGAGAGGAACTATGACTCCTTCTCTGTCTGTGTCTATATTTTGGTTTATCAAGCCCAGTCAACTTGTGAAAATAGATTTACTGTTGGTATCATGGCTGTTTGTGCTTGGCTGAGCAGCCTTAAAATATTTTTGACCATTACATGTCTGCTTACAGGTTTAGGTTTTTGATCATTACATGTCTGCTTACAGGTTTAGGTTTTTGATCATTACATGTCTGCTTACAGGTTTAGGGTTTTGATCATTACATGTCTGCTTACAGGTTTAGGTTTTTGATCATTACATGTCTGCTTACAGGTTTAGGGTTTTGGATCATTACATGTCTGCTTACAGGTTTAGGGTTTTGGATCATTACATGTCTGCTTACAGGTTTAGGATGAGCTGCCCCTTTGGCCTTTTCAGGAGAAAACATGTAACTTTTGGGGATTAAAGAAAATAGGGTGCCTGGTGTGCATAACAAGAAAGGGGAGAGTGTTGTTTCTGTTTTTTGCAGTAACTCAGCTGAATTGTTGAAAGAAAATACTTATATTAAGGTTTTGGGTCACAGGAGAAACATTGCTTCTGAGAGCAGATGCTGAATGTCAGTGCTGCCTCTCTTACAATCCCATCAGAGACTCGGTGGCAGAAAATAGTCTTGAGTGGTTGCAAGTGTTTTAAATGTTAGAGAGAAGAAGCTGAATCACACCTACATCCTGCACCATCTGACACATGCCTCAGTCCTGGCCTGTGCTTACTGAAGGGATACTTCACTATGATGCTTGCTCTTTAACAATCCCTCATGCCTTTACCATTTCCCCCCCCCTTACTTCCCTTTAGGACAAAAGTCATAATTCAGAGCTTCTAGGAAAGTGTTCCATAGCAGGATTCAGCATGCATTTAATCCTTATTTTCTTAGCCAAGTCTCTTGCCAGATAAGTGACTGGCTTTCTCCTTGCCAAAGTCTGCTTTGATGCCTAACTTCCTGTCCCTCTGCTAAGCAAAAGCCTTAGCATCCTATTTTCAGGGAGGGTGTTTTTAAGTGAGGTACTGCAATGCCACTTCTGAAATCAAAATCACTTTATAATTACAGTATAAATATATAAATGTAGCTTTATATTGTAAAAAGACTGATTACAGTAGAATGCAGTGTTCATATGCCATGATGAGTATGGAATGACTTCAGCATGCATGACAGCCTTGATTGAATAATTTTTATCCTAGTGAGGCTTTAAAAAAAAAGTTCCTTCCAGTTCTTCCTTGTCATCAAGTCTGAGAAGCTAAACTGGAAATGACAATGATTTTCTGAAAGTTGTCTATCACTTGGCCCTGATAGGCCAAGGAAACAAAACCCCATCAGTCTGGGTAAACAATCTCCATATTGCTTTCTACTGTGGCACAAACACAGGCACAGCCAGTGAGATCAGAATTGTTTTGATCATTCTCTGAGGTTCAGAGAATGTGAATCCCAGAAATATTCTTGGGAAGATTGCCTCGCTTTTCTCTGTGAAGAGACATGTGGCAGCAGAAGGTGGCTATTATTAAAAAGTCAGAAGTAGTAAGGGTTGAATATTCAGATTGTGCAGAACAGCAGCATCTGCAACAGAATTGTGTCACAACAGCAGGATGTGCATAGCTGTCCTGGATTCTGCCAAGCTGCTCTTCCCCTCTAAAAAAGCTAAGATCCAACAGATAGGAACAGTCTCCAAGTAAGGGCTCGCTGTTCTCTGGAATATATGTCTGTCTCTGGAATATATGTCTGTCTCTGGAATATATGTCTGTCTCTGGAATATATGTCTGTCTCTGGAATATATGTCTCTGGAATTACTCTGAGCCCTAGGAAGTGTCAGTCTTGGAAAGAGGAGGGGAGGTTTTGTCACTGAGATTGTCATTGCTCAAACAGCCTTGTGAAGGAAGCTGGGGCTGGCAGCCTGCTTGGGGGAGCAGAGCTCCAGCTGGAGCTTGTGCCACTCACCTGCTTATAGCCACAGTCCTGGAGCAATGGCTCACGCCAGTCCTTTCCATTTGTTTGTTGCATAATAAAGCTGCAGGGCTCCAGCAGCACCTTGGGCCTCATTGGGAAGGTGAGCTCAATGTTCATGGCAGTGGGAAGACTAGGAGCCAAGTTAAGCACGAGGTCTTAGGCTGAATTTGGGTTAGGTGTTTGATACAGGGGATTTTTCTGTTGAAATGTCCAGAGAAGGACAGCAAGGCTGGTAAAGGGTGTGGGACACAAGCTCTGTGAAGAATGGCTGAGGGAGCCTGGGGCTGTTAACCCTGAGGAGGCTCAGGAGAGACCTTATCCCCCTCTCTAAAGGTGGCTGTAGTCACGTGGGGGTTGGTCTCCTCCCAGGCAACAACTGACAGAAGGAGAGGGCACAGATGCACATGGGGAAGTTTAGGTTAGACATCAGGAAAACACTCTTCACTCGAAGAGTAATTGGGCACTGGAATGGGATGCGCAGGGAGGTGGTGGATTAAACATCCCTGGACATGTTTAACAAAAGGCTGGAGGTGGCACTTAGTGCCATGGTTTAGTTGATGAGGAGACATTGGGCCATAGGTTGGACTTGATGATCTCAAAGGTCCTTTCCAACCTAGTTAATGCTGTGAATCCATGATCTCTCTATGAGTACATTGTCAGAACTTAGTCCATGGACCCAAGCAATCAATGCTGTTGTGGAATAACTTTTTATGGAGTTGACCTGTGTCTAGTATGGTGGGGAAAATGACACAACAGTGTATTACAGCCAGCCAGGCATGGGCTTTGTTAGACAGTGTGATGTGTGGTGAGGGAATGAGAGGGCTGACTAGAGTTTGATTTGGGCTCTCGTGCCTGTGAACCTGGGCAGAACACTTCCCTGGGCTTCTGTGTGCCCTGCCAACATCATGGCATAGGGGAAACTCTCCTAGATATTAAACACAAGAAATCTTTCATAAATGCATTGTCCTCTAGTTGCTTTGCCACCACTGCGAGTGACCTCTGGGACAGAGAAACCTTGAAATTTTTCAAATTTAGGGTTGGTTTTTTTTTTGATGTTTGTAAGCATCTTTTGTACTTGAGATGCCCTGACTTAGCAGACAAAACACTGAGCAAATGCTTTTGAATATCAAGGTAGGAAAAAAGGACATGCTCTTGTCCTTGAAGATTGGAGTATTCTTATCCAGGAAACCTGAGAAGTGATCAGTATGCTTTTTAATTCTGACTGGTAAATTAAAAAGATCAAGCAATCCCATAAAATGATTACAAGGTATAATAATAAATAAATCGAGGCTAGAAATGTTCAGATTAATTTTGCTACTGTTATTTTTTTTTCCCTAGCTTAATTTCTGTTTGTTGTTTGGAGTATTTTGAATGCAAAATACTTTGTACTCATGTGTGAACTGTATTTTTTGAGTTCATTTTTCAAACCAGCTGTGCATTAACCTTTACCAAAAAGAAATCTTCAGTTTCTTGCTTTGAAAAGTGTGAAATTCTGACTTTGTACACTTGTCTTCTGTAACCTGCTCTGTGGGGTTGATTTTGGTGGGGCTGTTTTATGTTCATCAGAGATTTGCACCAACCTTGCAGCTAATCTAATATTAGTTTATTTCTCATAAGTTTATTGTTTGCAATTAGAAGTATTAGGTTGGGTGCTGTACTCATTGTTCACTGAAGAGGACTTGCAGTGCATGGGTTGCTGGCTGAGCTAGTGACAGCAAGAGGTCCATGAGTGCCTGAGGCCCTCATTTCAGGTGAGAGTGTTCCTGAAGTACACAATCACCTCATCCAGATGTCATAAGGCTCTAAAACATAAAAGTAGTTGTAAAATTCCAAGTCAGTGTCGGCACACCTCTTGCACTGGGGCAAATCCTCAATTCTGCTATGCTTCTGTCATTAAAAGAGTTTTGTTTCTTTTGTCCAGAGAAGCTGCACAGGCTTGGTGTAAGCCAGGGAAAGCTCCATGGAATCTTCCCACCTGTAACAGCAGTCCCTTTTCAATCCTAGTACTTCTTGAGAGTGTCATGTAGCCTTTCTGACTCAAAAAATACATCTTTTATTTCTTATTTCAGCTACTCTTTCCAATGCATCTTCCATCATAGTGTTTTAGCATATGCATAGCCCCAGTGGCTGCATGTTGAATCAGATCAGGGCTTACAATAAGACATATGTCAAGAAAATATGCCTGCTGATCATTTAAATATTGCACTCAGGTACAAATGTGAATCCTCTTGATATTCTGCATTGATTTAGAGCAAATGGAATGATATTTCTCTCTTTTCTCTTGCTTAGCACTGTATCCCACAGAAAATGCTTACTACCTTATGGCATGGCCTTAGTGTTTGCATCCTTTCAAATGCTGGGACTGCAAACAGTCTTGCTTCTGGACTGCCCTTTGTTTCCTTGTCCTGTCATTATTTTGGCAATTCTACCACTGCAAGGAAGAGAGGACTTGGTCCTTTATGGACTGGACTAAGGCCCCAGTGCTTTCAAAGAAAGCTCAAGAGCTGTATAGTAAAGGTTACAGCTCTAACACTGGATAAAGATACCTACAGCATGTATCACTGAACCAGGAATTTGAAAAAATTCCTAGTACTGCAGGCTTCTTTGAGCCAAAGATTCCTTCTTTTCAGAGGATCTGTAATTTCCTTCTTGAATCTACATGGGGGCAGTCAATCAAGTAGGCTGTGCTGCTTCACAGCTGAATTACTTCATTTTCATGGAAATCACCTGTGGCTACACAGGCAAGGTGTTTGCTTAGCATTTTGCATTCTGGAGTGAACATTCTGGCCTTCTGCTGTGTTCATCTGTTGCTCTCCCCCAGCATAAGGTAAGAACAGATAAAAGGGCTCCTTTCTTCTGGGTGTCTGGGGGAGTTCTCTGGATGGTGCACATCAGCCCTCGTTTCTCACACATGCCTGGCTGGTGGCATTAGCTAGATAGATAAGTGAGTGATGTTCCAATGCAGGAAATTTTTGCCCCATGCAGATTTTCTAAATGTACAGGCCCAGCAGCATGTCTTTCCCTATTCATCAGCTTCTTCTGTAACTGTTCTTGCTATTATTTAACCCTCCACTATTATAACCTTTATTTTTATGTGAGGACAAAAAAAAAAAAGGCTTCTCTTTTATCTTCCTCTGCCTAGCAGAGCCCTTTGCAATAGTCTCTTTCTTATGTAACTGTGCCTGACAGCTGCTGGGCTTCTGTCCTCCTTTGCTGGGGCATAGTTAATCAGTTTTAAAGGTTGGTGGTGATATGGTTTTATTAAGAGTGGTGGAGTTCTGAGTTGGCATACGGATTTTGGGAGACTGTGGTAAGCCTTGATGTGATTATTTCTTTCAGCAGCTCATTTCTTGGATATCTTTGTGGAATTTTTTTTCATACTTCAAGAATATCCCCACAATTCCTGGACAAGAAAGGTGAGTCTAACAGTGAAGGTGGAGACTCCCTTTTCCAAACATTGCACTAAAACACATGCTGAAATTATTTATCTATGCCTATGTATGGTGTAGATATGTCTCACATTTCCCTGTGAATCCAGTGTAATAGTTCAGCTGGTTCTGTCAGAAATACTTGAAACAGCTATGTCAGTGTGCTGTCCCATGCTGATAAACTTCAGCTTGATAACGTTGCAGGAAACAGAAATAGGTTTTGCATTCCAGAGCCAGAGCAAGTATAACTACAAAGCTCTGTGATATTTTGCTCCATTGCATGGTGTTTTTTTGAATGATGCTGCTGCTGTATTGAGCAATACAAGCTTTCAGTCATTGCTGGTGTGTGTATTGTGTGCCTGCAGAATACATTTTCACATGTTGAAGGTTTTCTCTGTGTCTTGTGCTCATGCAGATTTTCAGTCTTTTTCTGGTTTCAGGCAGGTAAGTCCTATAAAATAGCTTTATGCTTAAATGTGAGGGCCAAATCCTAGAGCTGCCTTTCAGCTAAAATCAGTGAGGCAAAGCCTGTAGCCCTCATTCAATGAAAGACTTGCTTATTTGAGTCTGGATTCAGCTGTGTTAGTTATTTTCATTCAGTGGATGTACATCCCCTCCTTTCTTCCTCCCAAAGGAAATCTGACAGCTTGTCTGTTCCAGAGGCTGTGAAATATTGGCAGGTTTCAAAACTAAGTGTGTTAGCCTTTCTGACCAAGTCAATCAAAGGGCAGCTGTATTTCTGTAGCATTCTCTGGAACCAGCCAGCTCTGTGCCACAAAAACTGAAATAAAGGCTGTGCTGAGGTATTTCCCAAAGTGCCACCTGTGAATGTGCATTAATGCTGGATGGAGACTGCAGAGCCTGCACCTTGGGCTTATTCATTCCCAGCAAAGCAGGGGGAATGCCAGACCTGTGAGGCTGCCAGTGTTTTCTTTCTGCTATGAATCCCATGCTGGTGGTCATCCGTGATGGGATCCTTGGGGTTGCCTTGTGTGGCACCAGGACTGGACTTTGATCATCTTTGTGAGTCCTTTCCAACACATTGGAAAAGAGATTATTGTGTGATTGTTTTTCCAGAGAATCACACATGTTGTGTGATTGTTTTTCCAGAGAATCACGCATATTGTGTGATTTTTTTTTCCCAGAGAATCACGCATGTTGTGTGATTTTTTTTTCCCAGAGAATCACACATGTTGTGTGATTTTTTTTTTCCCAGAGAATCACACAGAATGTGTGATTTTTTTTTTCCAGAGAATCACACGTGTTGTGTGATTTTTTTCCAGAGAATCACACAAAA
>JAYDZK010000268.1:3155008-3176407 GCA_034509185.1 Euphonia xanthogaster
CTTCCTTCCTTCCTTCCTTCCTTCCTTCCTTCCTTCCTTCCTTCCTTCCTTCCGTCCGTCCGTCCGTCCGTCCGTCCGTCCGTCATTTATTCCTATTTTTGTCCCCTCCAGTGAAGAGATTTCAAACACTGCATGTGGGGTGAAGGGTCTCCATCAGTGACACCCCTCCAAGGAATTCAGAATATCTGGGTGCTTTGATCCGTTGCATATACATGGTCATGAGACTCCTGAATTGGACAGTAAACTTAAATGTCTGAAGCTGGATGGTGCTCCTACTATGGTATATCCAGTAAATATCCACATCTGCAGCATAGCAGAAGATCATCTAAGGTATCTACAACTTTAAGCTCATATTTGAAATTCTCTGTATTTTGCAGTTATCTCCTTCAGCTGTCCTGAATGGCAGCTCCTATGTTTTTAGAAGGTAATGAAGTAAGCAGGGGGTGCTTTTGGGCTTATTGATACCAAAGAAAGTAAAAGCATCCCTGACCTGGCACTTGTGGAGGCAGAAGATGTCTTCTGATAAAAGGAAGGTTCCTTCCCTGTTTCCATGGCACTTCTCAAAGAGGTGCACTCTTTTCCCCTTCTGCCACAGGCCTTATATGTCACTTATAACTGGGTTTTCAAAGAGCAGGGAATGTCTCATTTCCCATGAATGTGCACAGACAGAAGCAGAGGACGAGTGTATGGACCATGTGGAATGAATGTCTGTGCCCAGTGCAAAGAAATTCCCCCTCTGTGCAGCAGCTGTGCTGCATGTAACCCCCTGGGGAGTGGAGGGACAGGGACAAAAGACTGTAGCTATTTATTTGCTGCCCCAGGATTCTTGGAGCTGCTGCTTATGTCACGTCATTCCTTGGTGTCATGATAATTTCCTTAACTAGATATTCCATATTGGGGGTCCATACACTTCTTATCTGTAGATCCTATCCTGTTTCTCTCAATTGCTCAGCTTCCTCAGGACATAGGGATTTTTCAGCAGTGTGATAAGGTGACTTTGTGACCTTTTTATGACAGTTAATAAGATTCACAGTGACGTTGAGACTCCACAGAACAAGCAGTCACTTTGCTCCTGATCTTTTTGCACTGAGCTCCAACATCCTGAGGCTTAAACTGCTCAGTATTACACAGCTCCATGGGGCTTAAAAACACTCTGCTACTGTATAAACAGGCATTAAGGCTTCCACATGATGGTCTTATGTTGCTTAAGTATAAGCAGTTAAATATACATTTGGCCAGGATAAATAATTGCACACTCCACAGTGGAAACACTTGGGAGTGACATTGTGCTGCTACAGCAGTATTATGAGAAGGTGTGTAATTTGTTTTTATTAGTCAAAGTTCTTTTTAATATATTCTCACTATAAATAAAACATCTAATTTTATTAAAACTGATTGCTGCAATTTGAGGCTAATTAATTGGACGAAAGTGGCATTGGAGTGTGTGAAACCTGTGTGCAGGGTTAGCACAGGGAGCCACCCCTTTGCTAGAGGCTGTGTTTATGTGTGTCCAGGTATAGATGGTCAATAAGTAGCCAGGGGATAAATGCTAAACATTGGAAGTCTGATTAGTGCCTGAGCAAAGTCCAAGGGCTGAGGTCAGCTCTTTTTAAATATATGTTATTTTTTTGTTGCTCCTTAACGTACAAAGGCTCAGCTCAGCAGCTACTCTGGAGTTACCATGTGCTCTCATCAGCACCAAGTAATATTTTAATCTTTTTAATCTAATTTTAACTTTAAAGTTTATCTTTCCTGATTATGTTTTTAGTTTAAGTTAATTTTCAGATATATAAACTAATTGATTCGTTTTGGTTTGGGGGAAATGAGCAAACCACCTTGAGTGTTCAAAAAGGTTTCATTCACTCTTTCATGTTCATTGTCAAGGTTGATTTATTCTTGTTATGAAACTTGCAGCTAGAAATACTCTTCACAACATGACTTAATGCCTTAAACATTTCTTTGAAACCATTCATGTTATCTGATATGCACATGCATAGTTTCATGTTTCATTTGCATTTTTATGCAGAGACTTAATTTTCGTTTTCAGGAATATCTGAAACATAATATTGCATTTGCAGAACTGGAACTGTTTTGAATGCAGAAGGGATGAACAGAATATTATCAGGAAATGGCTGGAGATGTATTTATAGGCGACTGTGTGTCTCTGTGGAAAAAGATGAGAGGGAAAAGGAGAAGGAAGAATCACCAACATGAGCCTACGGGGAAGAAATTTGAGTATACAGTGCTAGGTCAAGTTAACAGAGGTTACATTCACCCAGGAAAGCCTTAAATTCCACTTAACCTGTATTTTGGGGCTGTGTGTCTCCTCTGTCTACTCCTAGGGAGAGAATGTATTCATTTCTGCTTTGAGAGCATTTCTGAAGCAAAGGACTCATGAGAGGGATCAGGTGGCAGAAAGAAATCTGCATTTACACATCTCTAATGTCTTAAATTTGCATGCAAAGGAAAGACAGACATTTTCTGAAATCAAAAGACTGATTTCTAGCTGAAGTCAGTCTGTGAGTTTCATGCTCTTATTTCTGTTGAAACTCTTCGTTGTCTCCTAATTATAACCACTGAGTCGTTGCTTTGTTAATAGAGGTAAAAAGCCAAAATGCCATATGGCCAAAAGAAGTTGTTTGTTATTCCTGTAGGTCTAAGTGTGCTGGTGGCTTGACCACCAACACCCAGAGGGCAAAATCAGAGGTGTTTTCCACACTGTGACTTTAAAGTTTTGGTCCCTTTCTGCTGTTAACTTCTGACCAGTTCTTGATTTCAGTGACGTTCTCATTTCTCACACCACGTTTGTGTGGGCTGCCTTTACATCAGCTGTAGTGAGCTAAACATGTGATTGATAAAATAATCACTTTTCTTTTGAGTCATACCATATGTTTCCCTCTCTCCACCAGCACAATTCTGGTCATTCTTTTCTGTGAGTTATTTTACCTTTCCTGCATCATCCCCTCTGTGCCACCAGTGTGCTTTCCCTTGCAGCCATCCATCTCTTTCCAAACAATGCCTTGTGCTGTCAGGTGGGCTTTCATCACATCTACCTGTATCCTCAGCAAATTACTGCAGCCCAGCTTTGCCCTTGAAATGTGTTTGAATCTTTAAGTTGCTCCCCACTTTGGGTGCATTCTTCTCCTATTTATTGACATCGGGCGCTCTGATTTCACCTGCAGATTTTAACACCCTTAAAATGAGGGGTTTGCAATAGATCGTGATGTGGTTGAATTTATTATGGCAATGTGTATGTTATCAAATCATTTCGGAACAAGGGCTTATTTTAGAAATTAAAAAATGAGAGCCAAAGGTAACTTAGGACTTGGCTAAGCAAGATGGGGTGAGATCGTGGGAGGAGAATGAAACTTTCTTTGGATGTTTTCAGGAACAGTAGTGAGCTGTAGCTATAACTTTAGTAGAATGGGTTCAAGGAGGACAAGAAGAACAGGGTGATTAGAAGATAAGCCTCTGTGCACTTACTATCTTATAAACTAATCTCTGAGAACTCTGATCCTTGTTTCTTTAAAAATCTATTTGAACCAAAGCACAATCACACATTAGAGGGAAAGTGGAGGGAATAACCAAGAAGGGGTTTTCCAGATGAATCTTTGTTTATTTCTTTATTAATCTCAAAGGCAAGGAGTTTCTTCAGTTTCTTAGGTGTGCCTGTTAAAATGCTAAATATGAGTGTGTGCATTAATCTAATTAGTAATCTGGTTTTTTAACTGGGGGAGAGGGCAGGATATACCTCCTGACTTTTGTCCTTTCATCCTGTCCTCCCTCGTGCAGTTCAGTTCATTGAAGTCTCTAAACAAATATATCCAATGACCACTCCTTAATTCTAGAGGAATTCACTGAAACAGAGCTGTGTTTATCAGTCCTGGTTTAGGTCTCTGATAGCCAAGTGAGCCACATTTCACAGCTCAGCCTTAACCAGATGGCCACACTCTGCCTTGTTGAAATAGGACAGAGAAACGAGAGGCTGGTTTAGAATTATTTCATTATTGTACGTGGGCAAAACAGAAAATAGGGGCTTGGGTCTTGTTTTTTTTCCTTACAGAGTAGTGATGAAATGATTAAGGTCACAATGTACAAAGTTTAGTTGAGGCTGCTTCTGTGCCTGACTGGAGCAAGGATCTCTGTTTTGGCTTCCTGTGCTGGGGTTGTTTCTGTAAGAATATTTCTCGCTGTCCCTCCTGCCAAATTATTTGCTGGAAATAATATCAGCATAAGATACTGAAAGGTGTTGATTGGACTCTTGACTATTGTGGAGCTATCAGAACAGGAAGTGGGATGGAAAGAATTCAGGTTGAAGTCCTTGAACTCCCACATCTCCCCCAGGCTAATTTAACTATGAAAATTAACAGGAGTCCAAGGGAGTTGTCTTAGTGTTGTGAAGTCACATTTTTTCATAAACCAACAGGATATTTAATAAAAAAGTTCCAAATTTCTCTAAAGCAGAGATGTTTGCTCTAGCAGTAGCAGAGCTGGCAGTTGGAGAGTTTTAGCTAAAAGCTTGACAAATTAGAGATAGTGTCACAGTGCCTTCAAGCCTCTTCTTAAGATAAATTTCTGACAGGATTCCAGTCACTTCTGGACATTCCTGGTCGCTTCTCAGCTGTGTTTGTGCCACCACTGTGGTGTAAAGGTGTCTCTGATCAAGGCAGACTGAGAGAGTTGAGGTTGTTCAGCCTGGAGAGGAGAAGGCTCCAGGGAGAACTGAATCCCTTCAGTGCCTAAAGGGGCTACAGGAGAGGGGCTTTGCACAAGGGGGAACAGCTTCACACTGACAGGGCGCGTTTAGAAGGGATATTTGGTGGAAATTCTTTACTGTGAGGGTGGTGAGGCCCTGGCACAGGCTGTGAATGTTCATCCCTGGAAGTGTTCAAGGCCAGGCTGGATGGGGTCTGCTGGAAGGTGGCCCTGCCCATGGCAGTGGGGTTGAACGAGATGATCTTGAAGGGCCCTTTGAACCCAAACTGCTGAGTGATTCTGTGCTGGTTCCCTGGGTTACAGCCCTGTATCACTGCAGAGCAGTGAACCACCACCTCCAGCAGGCCCAACATTCAGCTCCAGACTTTCCATCTAAATTGGTTTTCACTTTCCTTTTCTTTTTTCCAGTTACTCTTCACATTCTTGGCGTCCCTTCATGTCTTACCCTCTCTGTTCTCCAGGGCCCCCCAGAGCCAAATAAGTATTTTGTATTGCAGGACGAGGTCTCTCAGGCAAGATCAGCACAACTCAATACAAAAATCGTGTCTTATTTCCTAATGATTCTCGGGAATTGTTCTGTTTTTAACCAAGACCAAAGTCAGTCCTCAGGCTGGCGTGCAGCTTGGAAAATTTCAGGCCGCACATCTCAGTTTTGGCAAAGTGATAAATAATTGAACTCATTCCCCCTGCTAATTAGTTCATTTCTGTAACACAGCCATCTCTGAAGCATTGGGTGTAGCCTCTGAGAGAACAAACCTACGCCGTGAAGCCCAGCAGGGCTGGGGAAGGGATTACTGGGCCAGGAACAGTTTTTGCTGTCACAGAAATGCTAGGAAAGGTTAAGGAGTCCTGCAGGGACGCTGGGACTCCAGTGGGGTGGGGAGTGGAGCAGGGAAGCAGTGCCTGCAGCAGTGACCTGGAGCTCTCAGCAGGCATGGCTGATGAGATGATCTAGCAAGCAAGCCCTGCTCACCTGCTGGAAAATAGTAAAATTGTGTTTTCCTGTTATATTCCATGGCTGGGACGATTAAAAAGTTAAATTCTACTGAAGTGGGTTAGGAGGAGTAGGCATGACATTGGGAAAAGTTGATGACTTTGCACAGTTGAGCTTTTATTCTCTCACACTTTATTCCTTAAAAAAAAAAAAAAAAAAAAGAAGCTTTAGAAAGGTGCTGCTTTAAAATTGTTATCAGTTGGGAATGAGATAATGTGGGTGAAGGGGTGGTTTGGGCAGGAGTTCAGTTCAGATGCTCGAGGGCAATTCAGCACCCAAGGTTTCCAGCCCTGGAGAAAGGCACGGGAGGGAGGCTCCCTGTTTGCTGTGCTGGCAATCAGCAGGAGAGAGGAGAATGTGTAAAGGAAGAAAGAAAAGATGGAAGTCAGACCCCAGCAGGATGCCTGCTCGAGTTGCATCTCAATAAATAATAAGCGCTTGTTATGCTAATAGTCGCTATTTCCAATGACATGATTTGCATACAGATAGTATGCATGTTAATTAGGCTGTGCACACAGCCAGTAATGCAGGTCTTAGGTCTTGTCTTCAGGATTTTCATCTGTAAAATGATGCAGCAGGGAAATGAACATTGCAGCGTTTTCACGTGCAAATAAATAGCTGATAGAACAAAGAGCCAGACAGGCCTGAGATAAGCAGGAATACCTGGGGCAGTTGTGGGAGAAGCCCGGGATTAGTGTCACTTCTGGCTCTGACAACATCTGTCCTTGCACCTGATTGTAAAGAAAATAAAGTGAGGCAAAAGGTTGCCTGATAACGCCATGAGGCATGATAATAATTAACCCCTTGTTGGTTAATTACTAGGTGCATGCTTGTGAGCATTGCTGTGCCTTTTACTAAAGTTTATTTTATTTTATTACTTTATTCTGAGTTGGGGGTGTGGGGGGCTCAAACAGGTGCGAGCTGGCTCTTTGGAGAGGTGGGATAATGTGGGCTGAGTTACTCCCTGGAAAAAATGCTTCTCGGGTTAAATGGCATTCCAGATGAAATATTTAACATAGTTCATAAGGTATATGAAAGAAATATTTACCTGTTAGGAAACTGTAACAATATAATATAAAAGTTCATTACCTGGTTAATTTGTTCATTTTTCAGGTATCAGATAACGATGTCAGGCATCAGGAATTTGGAATTAGTTCCGTTTCAAAAGAAAACAGCTCTGTTTTCTGTTACAGGCAGGAACTCGCCGTGGCAATATTCAGTTGTTATTGCCATCAGTTTTCCCCTGTCCTACTGCACTCTAAACACGTGCATCTCCCGGTCAGTAAGGGCTAGAGGTTTCATTGTTGTGTTTATGTTTGCAAGAGGAGTGTTTTCTCTATATGTCAGTCATCTTTGAGCGATGGAACTGGTGGAGTAGTTGAAGAGTTGACCTTTTGCTAAAAGCAAGTCTGCCAGCTGAATTTTTCTGTGAAGCTGGGTAGCTCTCTGAAATGCAGCTGATCTGAAGGACCATTCTCAGGTGATTTTCAGCTACGATTTTGTTAGGGCTTAGCTGAGGCCAGAAGTTCACCTGGGCAAGTTTTGATTGCCACAGATGTTTATTAGTTAAGGAGTTTCATAGGACACACCTCTAATCAGCTGCAATTTTTAAATATCAGTTTCAATTTAGTGCCTTATCGTTTATGCTTGGGCTTTTTTGCTGCTTAATTAAGAATTTCTGTTTTGTTTCTAGAGCAATGAGTCCATAAGAGTTGTCAGCATTTTAAGCAATACCCGAGAGCTAGGAGAAACTTTTGTTTAAAAGTATGCACTGGTTAGAGCTGCTGTCTTGTAGGTAAGTGGTTTGAGTCAGTTAATTTTGTGTTAGGGATATTATAAATCTAAAAAACTCTTAGTTTACATAACCAGGCATAGATAACAGTGGCAGGGAGGGGAAATGTCCAAAATTCTGTATTTCATTAAGTCTACTGTGAATTTGGAAATGGCAAGGTAGTCTATTTGATGGACAGAAACAATAACAATTAAAAAGACCAAACAATTCACATGAAAAAGCACATCCAGAAGAGTGGAAATACTTTGCAAGGTAACCTGAGAAGGAGTGATGCCTTTTGGCTCAGATACAGTCTTTGGAACATCCTAGTGTTGGATGGGTGGAGTAGATCCTTTTGTTTTATAAGAAAAAACACAGATGGACTCTCAGAACTAAAGGAAAATCATTTTTTGTTGAAGGGAGAGTTTGTGTCTTTGTTCTTTGCAGATGATGCAGTTGAAGTGTTTCTATGGTTTGAATGTTTATAGACTCAGTGAGACAGAGGACTTACAAACACTACAATGATGCTAGCTTGATGTAGTAGTGGTATTTTCATTAGAATAAATGAGTTTACTTTTCTGGTGGGATGTGCAAGCTTAAAAACATCCAGAGCAACAGTAAACAGCTGTAAATTCAGAGACAACTCTTAATTAGGGGAAGGCTGAAGCAATTAAGATGGGTAAGCACTATTGCTCATAACTGAAGAAGATACATACAGATGACAGGAGTGGTTTTACAGTGGGTGCCCTGACATGGTTAATGACTGCTGTTGATTTAGCAGTAATGATTTTAGTATTTTATTGGGGGAGCGTGGGTAGGAAGGTTAAATCAAGTTTTATATAGGGCTTCTCAAAACCATAATACAACCACTTGGAGAGCTGCTTGTTCAATCAGAAATAGCTTATTCTGTAGCTGTCTTGGGCCTGAATGCATCCTCTGACACAGAGCCCTGTACCTGCTGGCCAAAACAGATCCTGCAATTCAAATTTTCTCTCTTCCTGAGCTGTTCTCTGCCTCACAGCCCCTAGGTAGTGATTTGTATGGCTTCTTTCATGTCTGTTTCTGTTCTCCACTCTATTGCTTGTTGACACAGACGTGATGTTAGAAAGCTCAGAAAACAAACTGTAAATGAAATTTGGACATCTGTCATAGATCCACCCCAAAGCACTTTTTTCAGAGTCCTGAGAAAAAGAGTTCATGCCAGCTGCACAGTGTTTATAATTCCATTTGGTAGGGATTGAACTTAAAATCGTAATGGTTGCAGGAGAGAGTTAAGTCCTGGAACATTGCAGCAGTTCCTGTTACTCTATTCAGCAGTTTAGATTGGAAGAATTACATTTTTTTCCTTAGTGAGTGGCATGTGTGTTAAAATCATGCTTGGCAGTGTTATGTTCTTTGGAAAGAGCACTGATTTTTATAGTTTGGAGAAGGAGATGAAGAAAACTGCCTTTAAAACAATGGTCATGATACATCATTCTTGTGTTTCACCACATTAACTGCACTTTAAGATCAGATTTTTGTCCATTTATATTGACTGTTCTTACTAGTGGGCTATTTGTCTTATATAATTTTAATTGGGTTTATTTGTTGTATCTGGAAATATTAGCATAGGAATCACAGATGCAAAAGCA
The DNA here is from genome assembly GCA_034509185.1 of Euphonia xanthogaster. NCBI lineage: Eukaryota > Metazoa > Chordata > Aves > Passeriformes > Fringillidae > Euphonia > Euphonia xanthogaster. The sequence continues at coordinate 3,164,121 of JAYDZK010000268.1, forward strand.
AATACAAATAAATATAGTTTATAAACTATGTACACAAATAAATGTGTATACAGTTAATATGTTGATAATATTTCTCACTCAAGGAGTTTGAGACTTGGTAATGTGTTTAAATATAGAAACATTTTGGATCATCCAAGTATAAGCCCTGGATTCAGCATTCATTTGGAATTCCTCTCAGATAAGAATGTGCAAGCTAAATTGCTGTTCAGCATCCCCCATTTTTATTGGATTTTCTCCAGTTCCCTGCCTTTTTTTCTTTTTAGAAAGTGGCCATTTGTGTTTTTCACTCTGGTGTGCTTATTCATTTGAAGTGGGCATAGTGAAAAGTGTGCCTCACAACTGTGTCAACACAAGTGCTCTGTGGAGGCTACTGGCATTTTTAAACAATCTTTGAAGTACGTGTTAAAATGTTATAAAGCCATTTTTAATCATACATCACACACACACAAATAGTCTTTTCTTCTCCACCAGGCACGCATCTCACCTTGTTGGAGGAAGCTGGGGCATTCCTTAATGGTTGCTCAGTGAAAAGCAGCTCCTTGGAGGGGGATGCTAAGTCTATCTCATACTGTGCAGTAATTATTAATATACCCCGAATTTGAGTTTTCTGGTCAAATTCAGTCTCCTGGGGGCCAGAATCCCCTTTCCTCAGTTCCTATGCATTACAGTACATGCCCATGCAGCAGCACTCACTGATGGTTCCTTTTTACTTTCTTCTGTGTGATACCATCTGAGTGATTTAAACAAAAGCCCCAAGTATACAACACTTCATGTGTTCCCTTATAAAAATAAATAAATCCACACAGCACCACCATAATATAATTATCTGCTCTCAGGAAAGCCCGAGGCAACAGAGGGTTCTTCCCACTGAGATTTAAGGATGTGAGGAGTGTTTCAGAGCACATATCCCTGGTCAGTCTGCAAACTCAGTGCCTCTGAAGAATAAGGGGAATTAAAAATGAAGCTTCATTTTCCAGTCCTACTTTTCCTGTCTTCCAAGCTCCCTTTGGAACCTCTCTTAAAACCCGCATGGTTGTAGCAGCTAGGGTTTATTTTATACTGTACCTCCTCCTGAGAGTTTATGTTGCTGCCAGTGTTCCTCTGATTTCAGGTAGAAATACCTTCCTAGGATTAACAATTAGACATGAGTTCAGTGAGTTGGGGCTTCTTTGTTGTTTCTGTTTGATTTTTTTTTTTTATATTTAATTTATTGCCCAGGTCATTTGTTTAGGTTAGCTACACAGAGCTTGAGCCCTGTAGTATCATGTGTAAGAGTTGTAATGGTGCACCAGTGCTGCTGTAGTCCTGCTTTTATTTTCTCATGCAGACACTCAATCCATGGAAGTACCCTAAAAAGGTGTGGTTTTGTTCCATGTGCTCTACTTCCTGTGTTCAAAAGCATGTTTGAGTCCGTTCAGAGTAGGTTTTGGTGTTACAAATGTTGGGGGTTTTTATTTAAATAATCATAATGTCCTTTAGGAGGAAAGAAATGGAAAACAAATCTTTAAAAAATTGCTGTTGAGATTGTTTTAAGACATTGGTTTACTCAGTGGTAATGGAGTCTCTTCCAGGCAGGATGTGGCAGATGCCTCGTGCCACACATTATCCAGCAGGTTCCAAAGACTGGGAAGTGGGGTGTCTTCAAAGCCTATGCTGCTTGTGTTGCTTTTATAATCATTCCAGGTATCAAATGCAGACATTTTATAAGGTTCTAACTGACAAATCTCAGCTACTGAGGAACAAAAATTAAAAGGATTTGATGCATTGCAATAAACCCACAATTTTGAGGCATTTTTGTGTTCTCCAGGGGAGTATTTGAAGTGCAGCAAGGTTTGAGCTGCCTTAACCTAGAATGCAAACCTACAATTGTGGGTTTAGGCCTTTGCAAATAAAATGGAACGAGGCATTTCTTTGGTAAGGTTTTGTTTTGCTGCAAGCAGATTTAATTCACTTCTGACCAGGACCACAGTTGTGCCTGAGGTTAATGGGAACAGCACAGGGGTGTGGGGGAAGGAACCAGGGATTGGAGGTGCAGTGGTTTTATGACACTGAGTATTAAAACACTTTGCAGCCTTTTCTAAGCAGCTGTTCTTTAGGTAAATCAATACTGTGGGATCTCTTTACTTCTCCCCAACTTTAACCACCATAAAAGAACTTGAAGTAAAGCTGCTCACAGCTTATCTCACCCCATTGCTATGTGAAACTCCGAACACAAACGCTTCTGTGCACTGCAGCCATAACACACTAATCTTCTGAACTTCCTGACCCATAAAACTGTGATTATTGCTACATGTCAGATTCATCTGGAAGTGTCCCTCTGGATTTAGCCTTATGGGTATTGCATTGCAAAATCACTCCTTTGCAGTGGAAGGACTGCCAGGGAAGGGAAGGACAATGGGGCTGCAGATGGATGTTAGTCTAGTGCTGTACCTTAATGTTGTGAATTTGCCTTTATTTGGAGCTGGTGATTCAACAGATGCAGTGTCCTGATTTTGTTTTTTTCCTAGATTACAATTTCAGATTTTTCTTTTTTTTAATTTGAGTGTTTCTGGCTGTTCTTACTTGCCCTTAGCAGTGGGTCAGCCACTAATTTCCTATACAACTGCATGGGCAGATAATTGAGAGACATCACTTGTGAAAGGAGGACAGGAAGGGTGTTGGGGGATGAAAAGAAAGCTTTACTGTTGCAGTTGTGATTCTTTTTAGTACCTGTCATATCTGAGAGTTATGTCTGCTCACTATTCAGCAATTAAAATAAAGAATGAGAAGCAGTTTGCAGGATTCTTTGATAAAGGGTAGCAGTTAAAATGCACCAGAGGCAAAAAAGGAGAAATAACAGTCCACGAGGATCTTTTCCTTCTTTCTTTATGGTTAATACATAGCTTTTTTTCTAAAAAGCCATGTGATTCTTGTCTAATCTTCAGCAAAGATAGTGACATCAGCAGCTTTGCATTTGTACATCCCAAAGGGGGTGGGCTGGCTGCACTCTAAGGTGCAGATGAACCAAAAAGCACCAACAAACAAGAGTCATGTTCCTGCCTTTTGTTTTTTAATCATCAGACTAATATAAAATAGGTAATCATCAGGCTGAAAAAAAAATCTAAAAATTTTTAAAATTAGGTGTGCAGGCCTTTTTAATTTTGAACCACAAACATTTGTGTTAAATGATGCTTTTTCCAAGCCACTTTTATTATTAGCATTGTTCAAAATTGCAAGTTGTCACATTCACCAGCCTCTAAATTACCCGTCCTCCTCTGTGTTGCCATAGTGACACAGTAGCCACTAAAATACAGGCTCCAGTGTAAAAAGGCAAGCTCAGACTGAGACTCATTTATTTGAAGGTTTTGGCAGCAGAATATCTCCACAAAGCCTTTGTTTTATAACCTTTGAATTCTTGCATTTTAACTCTTTCAACTAACGTTGCAGTGTTGTGCTGAAAGGTTTGTTTTATTTAAGACAAGGGTATTCAAGCTGAGTTAATAAATATATAATGGTGTAGTTGACTTCTCACTTCCTACTTTTCTTTTTGGTTTTGGGCTGAATGATCCATGATTTTGTTGAGGTGAGGCTAAGGCAACAGCGTCATGTCCTGTCCATTTTCTCCATCCTAAAGGCTTCCCACCTCCTTTCCAGAACAGGATCCCTTGCTGGTGATCTTGCTGGCAACAGAAATCCTGGCACTACTCAGCTGGTGTGATTTCCCATGCTAGAAAAAAAAAAATCCCACATGTTCATCAGAATGCAGAGGTCTTGGTAGAATCCTGTCAGAAAATATTTATATTAGACTAAAATCAGAATTTTGAATGTTAACCACCAGATTTTTTTATCAACCTCATATTTCTAAATAGCCATCTTTATTCTGTTTGAAATAAAAACAGAATAAAGATGGTAATTTAGAATAATTTATTTTCCCAATACATAAGGGGAAGTAATAACCCCCCCCCTTGCTCTACAGTGCTAAATAAAGAAGAGTCAGATTAATATTACATATCTTCTCTCCATTTCTTAAGTTCTTAGCTGGAGATACCAGTGGATAAATTGCTGTTTTCTTTACCATTCCCATTGAAAATGTTTTTCTATACCACCACTCCCCCCACATTAAAAAAAAATAAGATTGCCAGTATTCCAAATATTTAGTATTAAAACATTTTAGGTATGTCTCCTGCTACATTCACATAAAACAATCCTTGCTTCAGCAGTCACAGTGCTGAACCCCTCTATAGAAGCAGAGTGGGGAAAATGCTTTTAGAGGTTGTAGTCTTTCAGCTGGGATCAAGCAGTGCCATTGGGTACCCCCAGTGGCATGAGCTGTTCCTGGTGGGATCTGGCTCCTGACCTGGAGGCACAGCCTGCCCTGCTCACTGCCATCAGCTCACAGCTTTCACAGATGACCTAGTCCCAGCACAGAGTCTTGACCTCTCGCTTTTTCAGCACTTCAGAGGTTAATTTTGTTGAGGGATCAGATTTCTTTCCAGGGGAAGTTTCTGATGATCACCTTCTAGCTGGGTTTTACTTTCCAGTGTCTCTCAGAGCTGCTGACTCTGTGTGGAGGTCTCTATTGGAAAACAACCTTGCTCCAACTTTTTTTTCCCAAGTCTCTTCCTTGATAGTCAAGTTACAGGCTGGTTTATTTAAGGGGGGGCATTGGATGGTAGCCTAATGAAGGTATCAACCTGCAAAATAAATCTGAGCCCGTTTCCTGGAATTCTTCATGGGCAGCAAGGTGGAGAAGTGCTTTGGCTGGGGAATATTGCAAGGTAAGAGATTTTCTGCACTTTTGAGAACAGGGGAGTGTGTTGTGTTACACCTTTGAGTGAGGAGGTTTAGCTTTGCAAATTCTGGTAGCAGTGGAGACACATTGGCTGATGGATAAATCTGAGCAGCTTTCTCCCTGCACTGTTTCTTTTCAGTCTCTGTGTGCTGCATGAAATCTGTACATTTTTAATAGGTTGCAAATATTTGAATAACATGGTAGAAAATTTCCTATGTGAGGACTGACAGCTATTGCTGTGTTTGCTTTTTCTGCCTTAATTTTGTGATTCTGTGAGGTGTATTGATACTCAGAGGTTGCAATCTAGCTGGCTATCTTTCCACTAGTGTTGCAGGCTTTTAGCCTCAGAAAACTATGGGGCTTTGTTATATTTTAGCACTCTAAGTCTGGTTTCTGTGCAAAGGAGGAGCCTCTGTGGGAATGAGCTCACCCTGCAAGGAAACAAAGGCGAGTGTGAGTCTGTTTCAGGCCAGATCCCAGCCCAGAGTGCACTTGCTTTTTAGTACATGATATCCAGCTCTTATTCTCACTCCTGTGCAAATTTCTGGTGGCTTCCTGATTTGTCTGAGTCAGGTTGTAAGATCTCTTTCCTTTTTGTAGTTCCTACAAATAAGCCTAATGTTAAAGGCTCACATGAACCAGGAGTTATTATTTAGAATGTTGCAGTTCTGCTAGGATAAAAAACTGCTTTCGGGGTTGGTGGTAGCTGGCATCTTCCAGGCAGCAAAGAATAAAACATTTTACTTGGTTTTGTGCCTGTTTGTTCTGTAAATCACTGGTGGGATAACAACTGTTGTTTTCCAGTGCTTTGGCTTCCTGAGTGATAGAGCTGTGCCCTGTGATCAAATTAACACATTGTCATTGCCAAGTTCAGCGTTTATTTTAAGGCATATTTCAGCAGGCTGTCATGCATTCAGAATGACAATTTCTGTCATTTTTCTCCTTTTTTCCTGATGGGACAGCCATGTGCATTATCTTTGTCTCCGTGTGCTCAGCTACAGCTGATGCTGCTGTGAGACAGGAGCAGTTCTCCTGTGTGAAATCACTTGTGCTGTGCACAGGTCTTGGCCTTGATCAATTTATGTAGAAGCCTGGCAGTGTCTTCTGAGCAGGGAAAAGCAGAATTGCTTTGAGTTTTCGTGCATATATGTCTTGTCTTCAGTTTGTGCCTGTGTGGTTCTTGCTTTGGGTTACATTCTGCAGACCTGAAAGATTTGGTGTCAGTGGTGGAGTTGCAGTGTTAGGATGGATTAGAAGGAGATGGGAAGAAAAGGAGCCATATTCTACCTGCCAACTGCAGCTTTGGCTCTGGGCTCTTCAGTATCCACCTCTTCCTGGCTGAGGCTGTCCAGTGGTCCCACCTGGTGGCTTGTTCTGGGGCTGTGGGTGCTGAGTGACCCCGATCAGGAGGCAGATGGCCACGGGGCAGGTGGGCCCAGCCCCCTGAGTCTTTCAAAAGCACACTCAGCAGCAGGGCATTTAATTGCATAACTTTGTTTCCATACTGCCCTTCATTCCTTTCCTTCCATGTTTTTGTTACGTCATTCCTGTAAGAGTTTAGCTAATCTATTCTTTTTTCTTCTCAGTGTTTAACCCTGTTTCTGTTATGTTTGGGAGCCTCTGCCAGGTACCAGTAACTGCTGGTGAGCTGCTGAGCTCTCCCCAGCTCAGCCCAGTGTTGGAGGAGCTTGAGGTGGGTGTCAGAAACTGTCACCGTGTTCAGTGGATGCTTCCCCCTTCTTTAAGTCTTAAATTGTGTCTTTGTACGAGGAGGTGATGTGATCCAGAGTATCTGCTTTTGGGGGAGAAGTAAGTAAGTAGTAGGAAAAAAGTACTGGTGAGTAAGGCAGGGTAAGAAACCTGCACAATCAAGTTGTTGGTTTTCACAGCTCTCTATCCCCTGGGCAGGCCACCTTCTCTGCCTGCCTGGAGTGAGGAGCTGTTTGGGCTGGGACCTTGCTGAGAGGGAGCTGGAGGCAGATTGCAGTGGTGACCTACACCCAGAGCTTTGCCAGGGGCCTCCTCCCCATTCCCTCATCCCCTCGTCCTGGGGGGCCTGCAGGGAGCTGGGGCAGTCCATCCCTGAATCCACAGTGGTCTGGCCTTGACCTCTGGATTTGTTCAGTCCATTGCTGTCATGTGGACTCTTTACAGGGATTTCTCTTCTGGAAGGCACCCGAGGCTTTGTGTGTAAACAAGGTTTTCTGACTTTGGTTAGAAGACTTTTCTCAGCACTTCTTACTGTCATGGAAACAAAGGCAGAACAAACAAAGCACATTTTTTAAAGGTGATGACTGAGCTTTAACACTGACCTTACTGTGATACGAAGACCCTGATTTTGTTTCCAGCTTTCTCTGGAGTCAATGTAGTGACACAGGCATGAGCAGGGATGAGCATCACTCCCATGGCTTCCAAAGCAGGGAGGTGAGGGTGCAGCTGGCCAAGGGGTGCTCTGTGCACCCAGTGCAGAGCTGCTCTGGAAACAGCTGTATAAACACAGTGAGTCTTCAGACAGAATAGTAGCTGGGAAAATACGGTTTGTAGGTTGTTAATGCAAAAAAAGGGGCTGGCAGCTGCTTGTAGTTTTGTACACTAAATTTTGCAGACTTAGCTGGGAGTTCCTCCAGCACCTGGGTCACATGCAGTGCCTTGCTTTTCTCCTCTTCCCCGAGGCTGTGGAGGTACCAGAGGAGCCCTGGTTGTGAGCAATGGCCAAAAAAACAAGTTCCACCAGTCAGGCATTTTGCAGTGAATACAGTTGTGCTGGCTGGTGACCCCAGACAGCCATGGGCTGAAGGAGCAAAGGTGTAGGTGGAGAAGGGACCTTTGGAATTTCAGCTTCAGAGCAGGATGTGATGAGTTTCGGTGGAAAGTCGAATCAGTTCATGAAAATTGAGGGTTTTCTAACTCCTTGAGATCAGGTGGATTTTTAGGAGGTCATGTGTGTGGGTGTGTGGGTGTGTGTGTATATGTGTGTGTGTGTGTGTGTGTGTGTGTGCTCAGCTCTGTTCATCAATGGCTTGGTCAAATTCCTGCTAGATTTTAAGGGACAAAATAAAATCCAGTGTTATTTTTATAAGGTTACTAGCACTGATCTAAGAAGATTAAGTGAAAAGAGCATTTGCAGTTTTTTAGCTTCTCCAAATCTTTTCTTACCCAGATTTTCCAACACTGAATAATTTTGTTCTGTGAGTTATTCCCTTTACAAATAGGTATTTTAAATGTAAATCCTGAAATCTTATCTTGGATGAATTCTAAACAGAGCTTGACAGAGAGCTGCAGTTCAGCTTGCTGGCAGTAACTCCAATAGTCACTAAACATGAAAATGTCTGAGTAGCTCACAGCACACTTCCAGCACTTCAACTCTGCACCAAAAAAAAGGTCTTTTAAAGGATTAGATTCTGCTCCAGAAGGAACAACTGGAACGGCTCTGTATTCTTTTTTCCTGGTCTGCTTTTCTTGGTCTGACTTTACTAAGTGTTTCAAGGTAACAGTCCTGTCCCTGGGCTCCTCTTTTGGTAAGAAGCAAAGTGGTTTATGTTAAAATACCTAGAGTGAGATGTAAGAAGAGAGTAACTGGAGACATGGGGGAGGTGGGTGATTAATAGCAGTGTAAAACACATTAATTAAATAGACTTCTCTAGAGATAGATTTCTGTCCATTCTTCTGCAAATGGTTGTGTTTCAGTTTGAGAGCAGTTTGAAAGGAAAACTGTGCAAGGGTCTGTGTGTGCTTTCTGGGTTTCTGGCCCAGCTCTCACTACTGTAGGAAATCCCAGGAGAAAACAGTGGAAGCTGTGGTATTTACTGTCTCATGTTAGAGCACTTTTAATTTCTCCTTTTAAATTGGAAGATGCTGTGAAGTTTCAATCATTTTGTACCTTGATCTTTTTCGTTGTTGTTGTTGTTGTTGACCTGCCAACTCATAAATAGTTAAATTTTTAAATAGAAGAGGATAATTGCCATGTTTCCACTTGAAATATTGTCGAGCCCCAAGGCCCTTTCTTGGACAAATGTATATTTCAGCAGCTCATTGTAATTTTAGTTTTGAGTGAAGATCCAACAAAATTAAAGTCCACACCCATCTGTAGAGAAAGGTGCATTTTCAGCCTTCAACAATAGCTTTATTTAGAAGGATTTTAATGACTCCTTTGCAAAGGGGGAAGATTTCTGCAGTGAGAGGGGCTGTCCTGAGGATCACTGAATGACTTCTCGTGCTGTCCAAGTTGACAAAGGAGAGCCAATTGTGCAGATGATGATTATGCAAGATGGAAAAGTGCTGATGGACTGTGGAAAAATACAAGTCTGAGCCTAACAGCTTTGCAGAGCTGTTTGAAAAAGCAGCTTGGAGCAGTTGATGTGGGGCTGCACGTGGGTGATGTGCAGCAGGGCTGTGTTGGGGTGAGCAGAGTGAGGTGGGGAGGCACAGGAAGCTGCTTGGGCTGCTTGCTTCCATGGAGAGCAGGAGGCAGCATCGTGGTGGTTTTTAAGTGGTGGCAGGGGTGGGTTTCAGGTGGGTGGTTGTATAATTTTCATATATAATACACTTTTAAGATTTTAATTTATTTTTTTTTTTTTAGTTTGCAATTTTCAGTAATCAAAGTAACATTTCAGGTGATTGATCAAATAAAGAAAGGAAAACTCAAACATTTCAACTTCAGGTTATGGTTGAGTAGACTTCTGCTGACATCAGAAATTTTTAATTGCACCAGCTAAATTACAAAGATGCTATCTGGGCTCTGGGAGCCAAGAACACCATAATTAGAGCTGTTAGATGCCCCATTCTGCCTCCTCACTTTTGACTTTAACCATCAAGGCACTGGATCCAGGTAAAATGAACTAATTCACGTGGCGGGCTTGGGGTGGTTTCAAGAGCAGCTGAAACAAATGCCTCAGTTTGTGCCTGCTCCTGTCCCCTGGAGGAGCCACAGCCTTAAGCAGAAGGTGTGGGTTCATTGCATTACTTTATAGCTGTGTCTGTGTTGGGTGCTCCTGGAGTGGCTTGCATTGGCATTTAGTTTAGAGAGTTCAGTGAATTCTACCAGCCCTCTCTAGTGCTGTTTCCAAGGGCAGCATCAGTAATTGTTTATGTGGGTTTACAAAATTATTTTCAGTTTCTTAAGGTGTTTTCATGTTTTCTTACATGCTGTTGTTTTTTCTAGCTAGGGACTGAGCTGAAGTGATATTTATTAAATAAATCTACCTGGGTTTAGACAAGTATGTGTGTTTACTCATCCTACCTTGTCAGAACAGCTTGGGCACCAGTGTCACCAGCATGGCCACGAGAGCTGTGCTGCTTAACTCGTGGCACCCAGAATCTATCCAGACATCTATCTTCAGGCCTCAGAGCAGCTGAGCTTTTTTAATTTAGTAACAGATTAGTAAGCTTGAAAATACAGAGTTGGAATAGTTCATAGTTTCCACCAGAACATAAAGGACCTAACACCCAGGATCCACAGGAGGGGAAGCCACAGCCATCAATGTATTCAGGTGCGTGTTCCTCAGGTGCATGTTCCTTTGTCCTCAGGCACATGGCCCACTTCACAAGGGCACTCAGGTATTTTCATAATGCCTTAGATTGCCCAGCTGAAGCCATCAGGACTGGCTGATGGCAGAAAAACTACTTATGATTAACATTGAACACATTCTTTAGGTGCTGATTAACTGGGGTAGTTTAAGAATTGTGAGTGCTCAAAAATGAAATGTTTCAGTTCCTGTACATTGAGGATGGGCTAGGAGTCACACAGAGAAAAATTACTGTATTTAATTTTTTTACCTGCCCACTGCCATACCTCCATAACAAAGAAATGAAACTATCAAACACAGAAGGCATTGGCATTGATGATATTATTACTGATATGATTGTTATTTTTTATAGGTTCAGAAATAGAAAATAAGTTTGCCGCTACACAAAACTTTGGAAAACAAGAAGCATAGTTTTTTATTCAGTGATTTTATTAACTATTTTAGTACCTTATTTGTAGACTTACCTAGGAATTGTAAATGCTTTATGTGGTAGATTTGGAAAGAGAAATAAATATCAGTTATAGGACCTGTTTTCAGAACTGAAATTTAGAAGTAATATGGCTTTCAGTGTTTTGCCTTGTGATATTTAATTACCTACTCTAAATAAGAAAGTGCTTCAAAGAAGTCTTTCAGTCCTTTTCCAGATTTTCAATTCCCCTCCTAACATTTCTTGGCATGGGCAGCACATCTTTCATTCAGTTATGCTGGAAAAGATTTTTCAAAACAGCAAATAAAACTGGTGTGTCAAATTTGCCTGCCTGGCTTACTCGGATTCAGGAGGTCTCACATTGTGAATTTTGTTTTAACATGGATTTCCATTTTGTATTGCACCTTTTATCCAGGTGAAGGCAAATCTGGGAAAAAATGATCTCTTTCCTTTGAATTGTAGCATCACCAACCCTGTAGACTGCAGCATTCCTTTCCAATCACAAGAGCTGGAGTGTCTGCAGGTTTATCAAATAGCCTTTGGAAAACCTTGGAAATCCTGTACCAGGGACAGTCCTGAGAGTCAGTCAGGGCTGGCTGCAGTGAATTCTCATGAGCTGGAGAAGAGATGGAGATGTGAAGGGTGATGAAGATGTGACCCCAAGGCTCCATCAGAAGGGGCCTGTGGCAGGGGCCAGCAGTGTGTTCTGGGGTGTCCCTGTCCCTCCCCATCCCTGTTCCAGCAGAGCAGTGTGGCTGAGCACTCCAAATTTCCTTTCCTGGCTTGCTGGAGCTGTTGCTCTGAGCCTCCCAGCTGGCTCCTCCACAGGGATATGGGAGAAGGGGCACAACTGACTGTGCTGACACATTGATGAGGACCTTCCCTGGGAACAGAGCAGCCAGCAGGGAGCACTGCCAGCTGGAACCCTTCCTGTGGCATGCAGAGGAGGATGTCCCCGTGGCCACACTCATTTGTGCTTCAGCAAATCGTGCTGCTCTTCAAGATGTGCTCAGTTCCCTAAAAGGCCTTGTATAGGTGTGGGTTACCATAGCACTCCCAAGTAAGAAAAAGCAATTAAAATTATTAAAGCAGCATTAAAAGTCATGCAGGAAGGTGTTTTGTAGTGCTAAGTGGGAAAAAATGAAATGCTTCCCCTTTCAAAGCTGACAAAGTTTATGTAGAAAGGCTATAGTAAATCAGTGTGCAGCTATGAATGAAGTCCAAGCAAACAGAGGCAGTTTGCCTTTCTTTACACAATTCTCTTAGCACAGATTAAGACAGTTCAGGTTTAAATGCAAATGCTAACTGCTCAGTATATTGATTTGTGAATACAGCTTACACTGCCCAGCCAGAAACCTCTGTGCAGTCTCTTTGTTACAAGTCTGTAAAGCAAACAGAAATGCAACAGGGAGGAGAGTCTGGAGATCCCAAAATCTGAAGCTGAGGTTATAAATAGCTAGAGAGCTGCCAGGTGATGAGCTCTTAACCTTTTGCAAATGACCTATGATATATATATATATATATATATATATATGTATGTTTACATTTCCAAATTTCCAGCAGT
>JAYDZK010000268.1:3176503-3195450 GCA_034509185.1 Euphonia xanthogaster
CTTCCTTGAGCAGCTTACTTTTACAGGCATTTTACAAGTTGGAGCATCTGGCTCCATTTTTAGATCATTTTGATTCTTTCTGTTCTAACAATCAATGATTCAGGCAAGGTCTTTTTTTGATTGGTTTTTAGTTTTTTTTGTTGTTGGTTTTTTTGTTTGTTTTGTTTTGGTTTGGTTTTTTGTTAGTTTTGGTTTTGTTTTGGTGGTGTTTTGTTTGTCCTAATCTTCCAGTGTCACATTTCTCATTTACTGGAAAATGCTGAAGCTATCACATGCTGGAAGAAGGTAGTCCTGAGTAGTTGCTCTTCTTGAAAAGGGTGGTGCAGCTCAGGAGGGTTATTTGCCATCTGAAGGACTGAACTTTTAGTTGCTTAACTTCTTTGAGGCTGGTGATGCTGTTGATGGTAGATCCAGGTTGTTGCCCAGGTCTGTGGAACACCCAGGTGCAAAAGGTTGCTTCAGGGTGAATTTTTTTTCCTTGCATTGAAGTTCCACCTCTGTGTTACAGCTTAGCAAGTCAGTGCTGTGCCTGCTTGGAGATCACACAATCATGGAATGATTTGGTGTGGAAGGGACCTTAAAGATCATCTTGTTCCATCCCTCTGCCATGGGCAAGGGACACCTTCCACTGTCCCAGGTCGCTCAGAGCCCCATCCAGCCTGGCCTTGGACACTTTCCAGGGATGTGGCAGCCACAGCTTCTCTGGGCAGCCTGTGCCAGGGCTTCACCACCCCCTAGGAAAAAAATTCCCCACTGATATCCCTTCATGCCACTACTTTGCCCAGCTCTGGGGCTGCAGGCACGCATTTCAGCTGAGTCAGGAAGGGCTGTGTCACTGGTGCCTTGGCTTGGTGATGGCATGCCCTGGCTGTTCTGGCAACCACGAGTGGGCTAAGGGTTGTAGAAATAATACCATCTTCCTTTTGAATCATGTCTTGCCTTTTGACCCTTCTTTTGTCCCTCTGTTGTGCTTTTCCTCCAGCTGGGATGACAGCAGCTCTGTCAGCAGTGGGATCAGTGACACCATAGACAATCTCAGTACTGATGACATCAACACCAGCTCCTCTATCAGCTCCTATGCCAACACACCTGCCTCCTCCCGCAAGAACTTAGATGCACAGGTGAGAGCTTTGCTTTATTCAGCTAACATTGATATTTGTTATTTTCTCTGGGCAGGAGGTGTAATTGTTGCAGGTTGCTGAACTTGAACTCACAGCCTTCAATATAGACAGTATCAATAATAACCACCTTGTCATCCGTGGCATTTGCAAATATTTCCTCTGTGGGTGGAACCCATGGCACCTCTGCCATGCTGATGTCACAGCAATGGGGTCTTGTCTTCCTAGAGGCCCTGCTGCACAGAAAACAGGTGTAAATGGGATTTTATATAGATATTTTTTTAGGTCTGAAATGGTGTTATGTTTTTCTTTTAAATAACAGAATACAATAAAGTAAACATCAGAGTTCAAAGGTTGTTTACACTTTCATCAGAAATGTAAGCATGTTATGCAAATGAAATTGATTTTATTAAATTTCCAGAGCTGTGTGTTATTGAAGGCTTTCTGTGGTTGCCAGCATTTCGTAGGAGGATAAACTTTGCCTCCATCAGCAGGATACAGGTGCACTTTGTGCTCAGACACCACACATCCAAAGAGGGTGGAACAAGTGAAGGCATCTAACAGTTTTTTCATTGATCAAACAAATTGTGTAACACAGAGATTTGCACTAATACAAACTGCATTTTTTTAACCAATTCCATAGATTTTTTTTTCTTTTTTTTGACTAAAAAGTCCAGCTTTGTTCTGGTCCTGCTCGAGGGCCTCGGGTGCTGTGTGCTGCAGCCACTGGGATGTGGTGACCTGGCAGTGCTGCAGGTAGAGGAGGAGGGTGTCGGTATGACCTGCTCCTCTGTTTCTTCCCCCTTTTAATCTTCTCCAGTCCTTTCCATCAGTGGGTCCTAAATCTGTTTTTGACATCAGTTTTGATGGAGGCCTGTGGTTGCTGTGAAGTGTTGCTGTGTCTCCAGAGCTGTGGTGCAAGCACAGAGTAGTCTTTGTTCCCTTGCCATGCAGTGCATATTTGAGCCTACACAAAGGGTTTCCAGGTAGCCTCTGTTTGCCCATCAGCGACTGCACAGGCACTTGGAACTGCTAATACAAGTCCCATACAAGCTGAGAGGAGTTAAGATCTATCAAGCATGTTTGTCAGTACCTGACAGAGAGTAAGGTGGGCAACCAGAAGTATTTTTTGACAATTGTTACTGTCTCAACATTGTAATACTGTTGGGGGGGGGGAAAAGGAAGACTTAGGGAGATGTGACTTAAACATTAACCTGAGGGAAAAAAATAGAAACTCATGTGGCTTCTATCTTCTGATGGATCAGATTCTTGGAAACACCTCTGAGAGATCCAAATCTATGTTGACAAACTCCTCTTCCTCCTCCACAACTATTACAGTATCCAAGAGGGTGCAGACAGACACCAGAAGAAAAGCACCTGGAGCTTGTTCAGGCAGTAGAGCGTAGTTTTTGGCAGAGGAAGCTGGGAGCCAAGAATGTACAAGTGGTGTTTGCAGTTTTTTGGTGTGATCTGTGTCTCTGGCCTGCTTCTCTCCTCAGCTTTCATGAATGACAATCCTTATTCCAGGTATTCTGCTTTCTGCAAATTACTGCCCATAAAATAGTTCATTTTCAGTGGAACAAACTACCTGAATCTTGTCAGCCAAGGGAATGTAAAGAGCTTGGAGTGCTGAAATGCGTGGCTTGCAGGGTTTATTTTTTGCTGCCAATTGTAGACCACAGAGCTCATGATGCAGTGAATGCTGCAGAGACACCTTTCCTGTCTTTGCTGCAGGACTGTGATGGCCAGTGCCCAGGTTTGCCTTCCCCAGGGAGGTGAGCCACAAAGGACTAGCACACATTTGCAGAGGGATGTGTGTGGACTTTTCTTCTGAGGGTGTCCCTTGCTTTGGTTCCCCTAAACAGTAGGTGCTTTCGGGCTGCTGTGATTCTGTCACGTCTCTTTCAGAGGGTACAGAAGCTGGATTTCAGATAATTAAGGAGGGAGCTTGAAGCTAATAGTTGTGCAGCTGGGAGTCCAAGCAAATAATGTAGCAACATCAAAGGGAGAGAGTCTGAACATGTCAGTGTCTGCTGATAAAATCAGTAACTCAGGCAGAATCATCTCTGCAAAGAAAAGCATAGTTGCAGTAGGAAAAAAATCTCTGTTCTGAGATTTCTCTCTGATTTTCAGGGCTGATGAATACTCCATACTCCAGAAACTGCAGCTTCCCTGTCTTTGAGAAACAGGCCTTGAATATGATATTAACTCCGTCTTCAGAGACATTGATAGCTGTATCCTCTTTTTGTAGCAATGCAGTGAAGATGTTTGCAAGTTGTTTCTGGACAAGCTAGTGATGGGAACCAGAATTTGCCTTGCCACATTCCCATGTCCTGCTGTTGATTATGCCAAGTACCAAACCACTTAATGTAGTTACAGAAGTTTTGGCACCCTAGTATTTTTCCTTTTTATTGCACAGAATTAGATAAGTTACCTTTATCACAGTATTACATATAGTGTGCCTTTAAAGTCACATAATATGCATACTTTTAAGAGAAATTGAGACCTGGTGGGCATTTGAAAATAACTTATTTAACTGAAATAAGATGGGAGAAAGAGACCAAGTAACAAATTCAATCGTGTGATGGTAAAAAGATTGGAAGATGGAAAGGTTCCTTTAAACAGAAAACTGCAGCATCCCTAAGCAGCTGGATAAGACATCTTCTCAGGAAAGATGGGTTTGATCTGTTCACAGCTTCAGATTTACAAAAACTTTATGAGTGAGTTGAGAAATCCTGGTGGCTTCGCCCTCAGCTTGTGCTCACTGTGTCTTGCCATGACCTCCAGCCAGGAGTATTTCCACTTTCACCCTTCTGGGTGGGTGGAGTTTCAGCTGCAATCCCCAAGCCAGGTTTCACTGTGTTTTGGGTTTGATTCCTTAGTCATGTTTCTGTGCTGTTCTCAGTGTTTACCATTAAACAGAAACATCTCTGGCCAGAGGGTTTCAAAGGTGGACGTGCAGCATTTCAAAGGCTGCAGGAAAGCTTTGGCTGTGGGTGTAGTAGTAGAATAAAAGGCAGGAGAGCAAAGGTAGGGGCCTTCTTGCAGTGCTGTTTTCTCTGTGGAGGCTGACTGTACTAACCTTACAGATCTGGGGAGGGGAAATAGAAGGTACAGGAATATTTCCTAGTCAATCAAAACTAGAATAAGGCCTTTGCTAGCAGGTAGGTGTATTTCTTGTTCTTGAACACTAAGAGTGCATACACACAATTCCAGACGAGGAGCTTGGAACAAGATACTGAAGTGACCACGTGAGGAATGGTGTCTTTGAGGTGCCTTTGTTGGCTGATTATTTGGTACTTTTTGCCTGTGCTCTCTTCCAAGATTTGTGAATGTAGGAGCTGTTTGCATGAAATAGTGATTGTGGAGAGGCACAGGACATAGGAACAGTCACACTGTGAATTTATTACACACCTGCTGATGGTCACAAATAGAAAGGTGTCCCACCAGCCCCAAACCTGGCAGGCACAGGAGGAGAAGGGAGTTAGAAAGCAGAGATCCATTCAAGCCTGCTCTGGGTTGCTCTCTTTGAATGGAGAGACAGGGAAACAGGCACAAGGAAAGTACAAGAATATAATATTACCTGAATCCATAATTCAAAATGCATGCTAGTCTAATGCCTCGATATGTGGATAAATAACCCAAGCCCCGTTTCCTGACTGAAGAAAGACCATTGTGATATGTGGTGTCAGCTTTCACACACTGATCGCTTAACTAGTTTTTCAGGCTTTAAAAAAAAGTAGTTACAGTAAAAAGCAGAGGAAATTCAACCACAGTTCCCCTGAATTTTTTAATATTAATGGTGTGATCTGGTAGGTAAAGAAAAGTGATAAACTTAAAACATTCTTTAGGAACTTAAAAGCTGAAAAGCGTTGTAAATAATCTTACAGCTTCTCCTGTGCTGTGTTTTTCTGATTTTCCAAAAGGAATAAAGACTGTGAGCTTTATGGTGCTTTGGGATATTTAAAATAATTTCCTTTTAAATAAATTATTCCTTTTGCCTACCGCACAGTTCTGAGCACATTCATCTTCTGCTGAGGCTGCAGGGCAGAAAAGTGGCATCAAATCCCATCAGCCTGTACTTGGGAATTGCAGTTGGGTGCTGAATTGTCAGCCTCTTTCATGGTGCTGTGGTGGTTGGAGAGCACTTCAGCTATGAATTTTTTTTATCCTGATCAGAGTCAAATGTGTGGATATTTGTCATTTGTGCCTGATCACAAAATGGTTGGTTGTGGTGTTACCACGTTCACCAAATTTAATCAGCAGCATTTGACAGGAGCAGAATTCTGGAAGAGTAATCATTAGCAGTGGGAAATATTAATGCATGGGGAATGTATAAAGTATACACATATATATATAGGGTAATATATTTAATGTAAACCTTTCTGAGATTTTGGCAAAGGTTTGCTAATGAGAAATTTTTCTATTTAATATTGAGCTTAGCAAAATTCTCCATGAGAGACCAGTAACACAATCAATCTGTGCAAAGAGTAGGGAAAAAACTGTCTGCAAGAGAAACTAAAGTAATTTATGTATTGAAGTCAGTCTCGAGTATTGTTAGAAAGTTTTTCTTCAGTTCTTGGGTTCTTTCTACTATGTTTGGTTAGAATGAAGAGCATTCCACGTATTCAGATCTGTTCCAAAAGCTGCCTGCTCATGCTCTGGAGATCAGATTGCCAGACAAGAGATAAGAAAGCAGCAGGAACAAAGGAAGGCTGGCTGCACAGGTTTGAAATGCTTTTTTGGCATTGCAGTAAAAGGGTTGTCAGAAATTTGAGATGAAGGATTATGAATGTCATAGAGCTGAATATGTCCTTTATACATCAAGTAGGGGGTTTTTCCCCTTTATTTATTCCAAGGAGCATGGCTGTTGTGTTTTTTTGTATTTTTCTTATAAAGCATCTTAATAAAATATGTCATTGCTGGGGTCAATTTCTTGCTGTGACATTTCTTCATGAGAGGCATGTCATGTTTGTTGCTACTCGGAGATGACTGCTGAGCTGATTAATCAGGGTGATGGTTCCTACTTACAAAGCTTCTTAACAGAAAGACTTGCTCTGAAAGTTGTCTTGCAATTCCTTATCTGCCCTAGACCGATGCAGAGAAGCATTCCCAGGTGGAGCGGAATTCCTTGTGGTCCGGTGATGAAGTCAAGAAATCCGATGGGGGATCTGATAGCGGCATAAAAATGGAGCCGGGATCCAAATGGAGGCGGAACCCCTCTGATGTGTCGGATGAGTCTGATAAAAGCACTTCTGGTAGGAAGAACACTGTTATTGCCCAGACGGGCTCCTGGCGACGGGGCATGTCAGCTCAGGTTGGCATTACCACACCAAGGCCTAAACCTTCAACCACCTCAGGCACGTTAAAGACACCTGGAACAGGTGAGAAAAGGCGTAAGATGTAAGCGAGCCAAAAATGTGTTCGCTGTGAAAACAGTTTAAATAACTTTGCAAAGGCAGAACCTGAACTTCAGGTAATCCTGTCTGTATTTTTAGGCATTGCTTTAACCTAAGCAGCATCTCGTATGTCCACATTTCTATCTCTGTCTGAAAATGTGTATTTCGAATTAGTACACCCTGCCAGTTGTTTTCATGAAAAACTCTGGTCTTAAGCTAAACTATTTATTTGGCACAGTATTGCTGTATGAAGAATAAATAATATCATTTTAGTTTTTGAAATCACTCTTAACCAAGAGCATACATCATATATGGTTGAGGAGGTTTTTTTTTATCCACCTTACTAAACAAGCATGTTTGTTTATACTAAACATGATTTCTGGCTTTTCTTGTAAGTGTATTAATGATTTTAGCACTTGCAGATGTGTGAATGAAAATCGATTGAATTTGCATAATCAAGCAGTATAATTTAATACCTCTCTTTCTATTAGGTCTTGTACACAATTTTATATGAAAAAGTTAGTTATGTACTGTTTTGAACAATACAAATGCTTTAACAATGCCTTTTAGGGAAATTATGCTATCAGCCTAACACTACTAGTGCATAACCGTAGAAATGATTGATCTGTGGTAGCTACAGAGGGGAACTCTTTTTTCTTATCTGTCACTATTATGTGAGGCTGTTCTGCTTTTCATATTCTCAGAGGCAAAGGCACCACATACTTTCTTTGGCAAGTCTGCATGTGTAACTCTCTGGAGTGGCTTGTAAGTTCAGGGCGGACTAGAGCATAACTTTGAACCGCACTCCAGTGGCTAACACGCTTTTGCTTTTCATGCTGCTTTGAGTTTCATCATTTGCTTGATGTTTTCAAGTCATTAAATATTAGAATTCTTTTTCTATTTTTGTAGGGAAAACTGATGACGCCAAGGTATCAGAAAAGGGTAGACTATCTCCTAAAGCTGGACATGTTAAACGTTCCCCATCAGATGCAGGACGCAGCAGTGGTGATGAATCCAAAAAGCTTCCCACAAGTAACTCTAGGACAGCTGCTGCTAATGCTAATACATTTGGATTTAAGAAACAGAGCGGGTCAGCCGTAGGCATGACCATAATCACTGCCAGTGGGGCAACTCTCACCAGTAGATCGGCTACCTTGGGAAAGATCCCCAAGTCATCTGGACTCATGGGTAGGACCACTGGTCGGAAGACTAGTGTGGATGGCTCCCAGAACCAGGATGATGGCTACTTAGCACTTAGTGCACGAACTAATCTTCAGTACCGTAGCTTACCCCGGCCCAGTAAATCCAGTAGCAGAAGTGGAGCTGGGAATAGATCTAGCACGAGTAGCATAGACTCCAACATAAGCAGCAAGTCAGCTGGGTTGCCTGTCCCTAAAATCAGAGAGCCTGCCAAGGTAATCCTTGGAAGCTCTCTGCCAGGATTAGTCAATCAGACTGATAAAGAGAAAGGGATTTCGTCTGACAACGAAAGCGTGGCTTCATGTAATTCTGTTAAAGTGAACCCTGCATCACAGCCTGCTGCTAGCGGAGCTCAGAGTACCCACCAGCAAGGAGTCAAGTACCCCGATGTGGCCTCTCCCACTCTGCGCAGGTAGGCAACAAATTCCTCGCTTCTGCAGTGGTGTTAGTGGGAGCTGAATGAGCAGGACTCTGCCAGCCAGGCCTGGCTGGCTTTGGTGCAGCACTTTCTATTTAGTTTCCTACTTCAAGGTCTTGGTATTTACATTTAATTTCACATAAACAGCTTGGCCAGTGTTGCAGACACTTAGGGCATCACGCGACAGCAGCAGAAGTCTGACATTCAGGAAAAAACACAAACCTGTCTGGCTGAAGCTTTGGCAATCACAATTTGAGTCACCTTGTTGCAGAAATCTTACCTGGATGCTTTCATCTGTGCAGATATCACAGATACAAGAATTTTCTTACCTGAAGTTTACTGAGGAGTTCTTGCACAGATGTATATGTAACAAACCTGGAAATGTTCCAGTCATTGATCTAACAAACCAACAACTGGAGGGTTATCTCAGATTTTCATGCTGACAGTGGCATTGACCTGCCAGGCTTAGATTCACCCAAAGCAAACTATTAGAACTTGTGTGGTTTAGCCCAGTGTGTTGCAAGACTCAACTTTTTAGCGTGTGAAGAAGAACCCTAAATACAGTTACTGTCTAAGCTGGGTTAAATTTTCTTATTTAATACTATTTTTTGGACAAAAACCCTATCTGTCGTCTATTTCTCCAAGAGTACCCCACATACTTACATTAACAAATAGTTGGTGAGGAGCTAATTTGTTGATGCAGTGTATATCAAAGCCTTGATATTGGTGAAAAGTTCGGTTAATATTATTTTTCAACTGAATTTGAGTAGCTTGTGTGTTTCAAGTTGCAGTGTTTTGCATCTCATTTTGTCGTGACGCCCATAATACCCATACAGTTATGCTCCATCATCCTGCTTCCAGTGATGTGAGAAAGCCACATTCCATCTGAAGCACCAGTGCAAGCATAATGGCTGTGATGGCAGCTTAGGCTGATGCTGTAAACTGTTTTTAGATGGGTGGTTTTATTTGAAGAGTCTGTGTGAGGATAATTGAAGACACTTTATTTTGTACCTGGTTAACAATAGCTAAGCCATGTACTTTGGAACATGTGGTTTTCATCAATGGCTACTTAAAAACTCCAGTAGGCCTTTCACTTCTGTAGGACACACAATGAGAAATGCAGATTTTCAGTGTTTTCAGTGATTTCAGTGTGCCTCAGGCCCACTGGTAGAAATGTGATTGGGAATTTTTTATTACTGAAAAGCTGCATTGCTGGCTGCGTAGTAGAAATGCTACATCAGAAATGCACGAAACTTCAAAGAGCAGACACTGAGGCTCAATTTAACTATTCCCTCATTTGATTTACAATTTCACACTTGAATTTTCACCAGCTTGTCAAAGTTGTCATGTGTTGAAATGCATCAGAGTTGAATTGGGCCTCGTCTCCCTATTACTGATTTCTAGGATGACAGTAAAGAAGATTTTGAGCTTAATTTTCGTAGTTGAGTTGCAGACATTGGTTTTTTGCATATTTCCTCTTGGCCCTGTAGGTTTTTTTTTTGTGGGACCCAGTGAATTAGAGTCCATACCTTTGTATTGGTACTGACTTACCTGTAAGTTTGTGAATATATGTAACCTCCATAAACAGGGGGTAGCTTAAAAACAGCTTATAAAACTGTTGTGTGGGTGTTTGGGGTTTTTTAAGCTCTGGGATGTTTTCTTTAAGAGTGGTTTCCCCAGTGCAGCTGAAGAGGTTGTGTGCTCTGGCATTCTGACAGGAATACCTTGGGGAATGCACTAAGCTGATAGAGCTGCTGAGTGCCGTGGAATCATGGACTGGTTTGGGTCAGAAGGGACCCTGAAAATCATTTTATTCTGATTCCCCTGCCACGGGCAGAGAGACCTTCCACTATCCCAGCTCTTTCAAAGCCCCACTCAGCCTGGCCTTGAACATTCCAGGGATGGGGCAGCCACAGCTTCCCTGGGCAGTGTGTGCCAGGGCCTCACCACCCTCACAGGGAAGAATTTCTTCCTTATGTCTGATCTAAACCTGCCCTCTCAGTTGGAAGTGTTGTCCAGGTGCCTTGTGGCAAGTGTGTAGCAGCAGCTGCCTGGCCCAGGTGTGTTTCATGCACTGGAGCTGCAGGAAGCCCCTGTGCAGCCTGGACACTGCTGCTGGGCAGCACTGGGCTTGCTCCAGGTGCTGCAGGTGCCCAGCTCTAACACAGCCCGTGTTTCTGGGAAGCAATGGACAAAGTGACTTGGTGTCCTTGTGTCCAACAACATGGGCATGCTCCAAAGCAGAGGAAGTTCTGCCTGGTGCATGCCCACCCCTAAGTCTTCAGGAACACGTGTGTAAGTGCTGTAGTCCTCTATTCTGAAAGGTTCCACTCAGTACTCCCCAGTGAATGATAAAAAACCAAATCCGTGCAGGTGTGTGTGAGGAAAACTAGGGTTCCATGGGTAGTTACAGGAGCCAAGAGGCAGAAACAAAAGCAGCGTTTTGGGGTGGATGTTTGAAGCTGGAGTGGAAGACACCCTTCCTTCCTAATTTAGATGATCATTTTTGGAATGATTGATAATTTAGTCTGAAGCATGTTTACTGCTGAGGCACTTGGGCACTTTTGAGAAGTTTCCCATTGACTGTTTATGAGGGAATTGGAGTCTTTGCTTCCTTGGCAGTGAGCTGCATCACAGGCAGCAGTGATGCTGTGGTCAGCCTCCTCTATCCCCTCCCTGCCCGAGTTCTGGAACTCACCTAGTTTTTTACTAGCCAACTCCAGGTGCCAAGAAGCAGGTAACATCACCTTCTCCAGTAAAAAATACTGTTTCCAGCCAGCTTGGCTCATGGAATGAAACAAGCCTACCTTTGGTATGAGTATATTGTTGCATCCCTGCAGAAGCTGCTTCTGTACAGAGCATCTGGCGATTTGTGCAGAATTTACCTGGTCAGCAAGCTTCCAATCTCTGGTATTCCATACATCAGGCTGTTTCTCTGGTGTCCTTTTTTCTTAAGGAACAGAAGAGGATGTGGTTGTATCTTAGTTCTGTGAAGCTGTGTTTTAGCTTTGTGGAAGTATTGGTTGATGATTCAAAGGTGACATGCCTGAGATAGATTTGGAGCTGTTGTCATTGCCTCTGGGCTTTATCTAAAGGGACAGTGAGCACAAGGAGATGATAAATGTGTAGTTGCATATGTACAGTCTAGGCTCATGTACCCAATGCTGGTTTTCTGAAGCTAAGATGAAATATAAGATATCCTTGTGTTTACTGTTATATTTTTATGTATTTTTCGTGCTGTCTTCTTTTTTACAGACTTTTTGGTGGCAAGCCTAGTAAACAAGTTCCCATCACAACAGCTGAAAATATGAAAAACTCAGTAGTCATCTCCAACCCTCATGCTACCATGAGCCAGCAGGGTAACCTTGACTCCCCATCTGGCAGTGGTGTGCTGAGCAGTGGGGGCAGCAGTCCCCTCTATGGTAAAAACACAGATCTCAACCAGTCTCCGCTGGCTTCCAGCCCCAGTTCTGCACACTCGGCTCCTTCCAACAGTTTGACATGGGGTACCAACGCCAGTAGTTCTTCTGCAGTTAGCAAGGATGGCATTGGATACCAGTCTGTCAGCAGCCTGCACACCAGCTGCGAGTCCATAGACATCTCCCTGAGCAGTGGAGGTGGGCTGAGCCACAACTCCTCCGGTGGCTTGATTCCAGCCTCCAAGGATGATTCTCTGGCTCCCTTCGTCCGAACCAGCAGTGTTAAGACTACGTTGTCTGAAAGGTTAGTGGGCTTTCCTCTTCTTTCCACATGTTTGAGTGGGAATGGAGTCCTGGCAGCAGTAGCCAATGCTGCAGATACAAATCAAGTAATGCCTCTTACCAGACACTGCAGATAGGTCTAGGACTAGAACATACAGATAAGTTATTCCCAGAAAGGAGCCCAGTTCAGAGCAGGAGGATGGGTTCAGAAGAGGTTTTTTATTTTGCTGTCGCAGCCAATGAGACAACTTTATTTTGCTACCAGATGGTACCTAATACTTGAATTTTGCATTGTAGGTTATCCTTCCAAAGATCCACTGTTAATATAGCTGATAGTGGTATTTTTAAAAGCACTCCAATTTTGATTTGAAAAGGCAACGGTTTCCTGTTAAACTATTGGATTGTAGGATTTGATGACTTTCAAACTGGAGGTGATGCTGAAAAGACAAGTCCCCATCTCCGTAGCCACTTGATCCCTTCTCATCCTCTCCCTGCTGTCTTGTCCTATCTCCAGTTGTTCACTACAATATTTCAGTACAAGCATTCATGTGAATGCTTAGTGAATCCTAATGGAAGCTGGATCCAAGTGCAAAGCAATCAGCTGAATTGTATTTCAGACTGATCAGTTCCCCAGCTCTGTATAGATGAGATTCACTGGTACCTGTGTGGACACAGGGTGGGGCTTGGGAGGAGGCAGAGCAGGAAGGAGGGAACAGAGCTTTTCCAGTATCAGAGCTGGATTGGTGGCACACTGAGCTGACACTGGGGTGAACTCTGCAGTGGTCTCTGTGGGACCTCTTGTAGATGAAGGTAGAACCCTTGCAAGCACTGGAAATCAGCTATGTCCTGATGAATAGTGATGAGTTCAGGCTGCAAGATTTTTGTAGCTGCGTCTCAATGGAGAAAATTGCACCTGAATGTAATGTTCTGACAGTTTGGGGTTCTGTTTGTGTTTTATTATAATTCCTTTTTGTTCCCTCATCTTCTCATTCTAATACTCCTTCTCTTGTTTTCTGTCTTGTTGGACTGCTCTTTCTAGCCCTCTCTCTTCCCCTGCTGCTAGCCCCAAATTCTGCCGAAATACTTTGCCCAGGAGACAGGACAGGTAATGCTGTCTCAGGACAGGAGTATGCTCAAGGCTGCAGGTTTTGTTGCCCATCTCAGTGAAGCAAATTGTTTTGTGCCAGACTGTGCTCAGTTGAGTGCTCTGTTGTGTCCATCATCCAGGTGTGAACTGACACAAAGACATGCCAGTGAGAGTCCCTGCAAACACCCATCTACCCACCCAAATCAATCTGGAGAGTGGCATACAGCACAGTTGGCATGTTTTTGGTGTTGCTCTCATTTCTGAATGTCCTTTGGTTTGGGGGGCTATTTTTAACTCACCCTTCATTTCTTTGCCAAAGGCAATTTGAAAGTCATGCCCTTTTTTTTTTTTTTCCTATGAATCTAAACTCTCACTAGCATTTCAGCATCCCTCTGGCATGCTGCTTTTCCCACTGCCTTTCTGGCCTGTCCCTTTTGTTGTGACGTCCCTGTGTCATTCAGTGTCTCAGTCTCTTACTGCAGCTTGGCTCATGAGTGTTTTCCACGTCCTTAGGTACTTTACAGTCATCCTTGTACAAATGAATGTTAAAGTTAGGAAAAGATGACCAAAATCTAAACATTCCAGCTCACTTTTTCTCACTGATGTAATTTTTATCCCAGTCCCATGCTGCAACTTAGCTATAAGGGTTGTCATTTAATTAATTTGCTTAACCACAGGGGTATTTTCTTTAAAAACAAATTTAACAGGCTCTGCTCATCAGTTGTAAAAACATAAACTGAAATAGTTGAGTTTTGGGCAACTGATGGGTCCATTTTACATTGCTGATGGAGCTTAGGCTAAGATTTGGAAATTTAAGCAGTCTGGGCTCAATGCCTCTTTATGGTAATTAGGTGCATTCCCTAAAGGGTGTCTGCTGAAAGAAATGATGGGAAAGTGGTTTGGACTTGAATATTCTCATCAGGTTTTACCAATAGCCTGCTGAAAAGTGTATTTTTAAACACCCATTTGATGTTTAAAGAGCCATTTTTGTTCATTGTGGGTAGGAGAAACAGTGAAGTGAGGTTGTGGAGAGATGTGGTTCATTGGCATGGTAGCAGCTGCATGTTTGTGCAAACCCCACCTGGGTGAGGAGGTCTGTGCATGTTTCTGTAGGGAGGCCCCAGCACCTTTTCCTCTGAAAAGGTGATGCAGATGTTTGTTCGTCCTTCGTCCTGATCTTACTCCTTCCCTTTTGTTCTTCTCTGAAGTTCTTTTCTTTTAACTTTTCTGCAGCGACCCACATCTTGATAGGAACACTTTGCCTAAGAAGGGACTCAGGTATTGGTGTTTCCACATGGTTTAACATCTTCTGTGGTGGCTTTGGAGTTTGCTTTGTGTTTCTGTTGTGGCTGGTGGTGATGGTCGCAGTTTGCAAGAGCTGGCAACAATACTCTTCCTTTTTCCTTCCTTTTTTCTTTCTTTTTTTTCCTTCTTTTTTTTTTCCTTCTTTTTTCTTTCTTCCTTTTTTTTCTTTCTTCCTTTTTTCTTCCTTTTTTCTTCCTTTTTTCTTCCTTTTTTCCTTCCTTTTTTTCTTCCTTTTTTCTTCCTTTTTTCTTCCTTTTTTTCTTCCTTTTTTCTTCCTTTTTTCTTCCTTTTTTCTTCCCTTTTTCTTCCTTTTTTTGCTTCCTTTTTTCTTCCCTTTTTCTTCCTTTTTTTAGTCCTTTTTTCTTCCTTTTTTCTTCCTTTTTTCTTCCTTTTTTCTTCCTTTTTTTCTCCTTTTTTTCTCCCTTTTTTCTTCCTTTTTTCTTCCTTTTTTCTTCCCTTTTTCTTCCCTTTTTGCTTCCTTTTTTCTTCCCTTTTTCTTCCTTTTTTTCTTCCTTTTTTCTTCCTTTTTTTTCTTCCTTTACTTCTTTCTTGCTTGCTTGCTTTCCTTCAATCCTCAAAGAAGGCCATTGACAACTGAGCTTTTTTCATCCAGTGGCCTCACTGCTTGAGCAAGAACTGTGGCTTTTGCTGGCTGAGTTGCTGAAAAGCATCTTGAACCATCCTTGGGCTTGATTTAAAAACAATAATGTTGTTGTTTCTGTGCCTATTACATGGAATGACCTGAAACAGTTTTTTAACCTTGGGAACCTTGGTGTTGTTATATAAATAGAAAAGATTTAGAGGATCACACCAAGCCTTTCAGGATGAAATTGGACATAATAATTTTTTTTTAATTGCATCATAATACCTTAATCTATATCTTATGGTCTATAATCTATTTAATCTATACCTTATTCTCTATTCCTTTAGAAAATAACAAAAAAATCATCAAATAAACTTTAGGCTGTTGTCTTCTCACATAGTTTGTACATCTGTGAGGTAGTGATTTTTAGAACATACTTTTTTTTTCCATTGATACAAGCAATTCTAGCCAGAATTACTATTAGCTATGTTAATTAAATGCTTTACGTGTTAGAGAATTTACAGAAGGTATCTCTGACAATTTAGGACATTCAGCTTCTGAATTGCTTAATGCAGCATCTGGGATCACTGCCTTGAAACTGCAGCTGTGATTTTTTTCTGTGCTGTGCATCTTGTTCTTCAGAGCAGCCTTGTCCCGTGAAGCTGAGTACTAAAAGCCTTTCTTAAAATGGCAAATTGTTTTAATGTTTCTATGGTCCTCAACTATGTTTCTAATAAATACTCTTTTCTAAGATCAAAACATTTGAGTGCTGAAGAGGTAGGTATTAATGCTGGCAATAAAATACATCTGTAGTGTGTTACGGTAACATGACTGTTTAAAGCCCCTTTCTAAATAAACTGATTTATATGCAAAGTTTAAGAGATGCAGATTGTCAGGGGTTGCTGCTGAAGTGTTGAGGCATAATCAGAAGAATGAATGTGTTTTTTGAAAGCAGATTGACTTTGGAAATTATTGCGGTGTTCCCATTGATTTAAAATAGTCTTAAGTGATATCTTACTGCAGGGCATTTACTTGAAGAGAATCAAATTAATTAAATAGATAATATCAGCAAATAATAGGCTCTAAGTTTTTGGAAGGAGAGCTAGTAACTCATAAATATCTGTCCAAAGGCGATGGCATAGCCCAAGACAGACCCTGAATTCCATCAGCAGATGAGTGTTTCCATGAAGCTCTGGCTGTTGGTGCCTGTGCCCTATCACGTAGCTCACATAGCACCTGTCCTGACATCCCTGTTTTTCACACATAAACACAATAAATGAAACCTAAGCTGAAGCCAGGGGTTTTTTTTTGCCACTGATGTTGGCATAGAGCACGTTTCTGCTATTTTCTTTGCCTTCAGAAAAGGCTAAACATAGTCTCCTTTATGATGTTTCAATGCTGTTGGTTTTGAACTAATGGGATAGCCCTCCACAGGCCTTATATGGGTGTCCCTGGAATATGAAATATTGGGTCACAGCTTGTTAAAAAAAAGATCTTGATCATGGCTTTGTTGACTTGAATTTGGTTATAATATCACAAAAAGTCAGCAAAGGTTATTGATGTACCAAAGTATTTAAATAGTGTTAGAATTTTGGCATAACTTAGGGAAAGGTTTTCCAAGTTACAGTTTTATTTTTAAATCATATGATGTAGCACACACTACATTTTATCCTACAGTGCTACACAGCACAACTTCCACCTGTAACTTTTGGTTCCCTCTGGTTTGGTTACACCTGAAGCCATAGGAAAGAAGTTTGTGGTTTGGTCTTTTCCCCGCCAAACAGAGGCGAAATGAATTAGGAACATGTTGGAAGAGCTTGGAGCAGCTCCTTAATTCAGAATTCTATTTGGTTTAGATTAACTTAATCCTTTAATTTCATATGAGGATTCTTCCATTTTCCTTTCTCTCTCTCTCTCCCACCCCAAGCCTTGTGATATTTCATGGTTGGTTTTTTTTTTTTGTTTTTTTTTAGACCAAAAAAGTCAAATAAATATCAAAGTTCATGGTGAAAAACCTGTTTGTTTTTGCAGGTATACTCCATCCTCCCAGCTCCGTAGTCAAGAGGATGCAAAGGAATGGCTCCGGTCCCATTCAGCAGGAGGACTGCAGGATACTGCTGCCAATTCTCCATTTTCATCTGGATCCAGCATAACATCACCCTCTGGAACTAGATTTAACTTCTCGCAGCTTGGTGAATAATTATCTGTTTGGATAATCACAGCAATGCATTGTGTGTCCTGAAAACAGCATGTTGCACAAGATAATTTTCTTTCAGCAGCTCCAAGGCCCACATTGAACCTGAGGAAGCACTCTCACTGAAATGAGTGTGACTAATTAGCATTATTATCTCACATGCCCAAAGGTGCCATTCTTGCAGTAACTTTGAAACTGATCCTCTGGGACTAATCAGATTCCTTAATATAAATTGTGAGCTTTATAGAATGTTCAGTAGAGCTGTTGCTTGATATCACACATTGGGGTGCTTAGAGGATGTATGATGTTGCCTGCAGATGTCACAACATCTCTAATTGTCTAAAATCCAAGCATTTTACTCACTGTGTGTGCCAGTCTCGTCAGTTTGGTGTTTTGTCATTGTCTTTTTCAAATGGCTCGTTGGAAAATTGCAGAGAGCTCAATCAAGCAATATATAAAAGTCAGGGGAGTTTCAAGTGAGAAAAACTGCCATTCCTTCGCTTAATTTCTTTGATAAACACATTTTAAATTAAGGAAACAATAAATGCTGATTGGCAGGATCCATGAAGCATTGCAGGTTTTAATTGACTGTATCAGCAGTTGAAATAACCTGATTTAAAGTGCTAGTGGTGCTCATCTCTTTTGGGCTGGTTAAATATGACTTCGTTGCTTTGCAGTTTCTTCAGGTTTGCAAATTTCATCTTGAAGTAACATTTGGAAAGGAAACGTCTGTTTGTTTATGACTTTCAAAAGCCCCTCCATAATAATTAATATTATTGTTTAAAAGAAATATATTGTTTACAATAACTAATTTATAGATGATAATAATTATGTGCAAAATAGTTAAGCTTGCACTTGTGAACTTCTTGTGGGAATTTGGAGCAGATTGCACAATCACTTATTTCTAGTGTAGTTTTGAGTTGCAGTAATGACATTCTGGAGCCTTTCCTTGAGTGTTCTGGGAAGGAACACATTCAATAAGTGGCTTTAAATAAACTGACACTTAGCAGAATTTCAGCTGAATATACACACAACGTGGCTACATTTCCAACAGCTAGCAAACTGTCAGGAAAATTCATGAAATTAAAAAAAAATTAACTAAAAAACGCTGCTATAAGCCCAGAAACTTAACTGTTGGAGATTATTTGTATTAGCTTCAAAAGCTCTTTGGGCACAAACTGCAATGAACACCAAAAAAAAAAAAAAAAGAAAGTATGTTTTCCTACGTTCTTAAGATGAGAGCTTAGAGATATTGGAGTTAAGAAAGGTCATTGGATTTAATTTAAGAGCAAATGATGATATGAAAGTCAAGCACCTGTGAACTGAATTATGCTGTCTTCTGCAATAATCTGTGTCAGTCGATGGTCTGTATGGAAACAGGCAATGACAGCACACCAAGAGGAGCCAGCAGAACAATGATTTTGTTCTCTTTTTTCCCCCAAAATGAGCTAATTCTTAGTAAATAGCAGGCATAACTTTAGCACTAAAGTTCTTTTGAGAAATGTGAGATTGCAGTGCTTTTGTACTCTAAACACTGGCTGGAAGAATATTGGCTTTTAAGGCAAAATTGGTATTTTACAGTTCTCAGGACATCATAGCTGAAAGTTCTGAACTGTACAGCTATTAGGAAACTAAAGCTCTTTATATTTGTGACTAAAATACATAGAAAAATGTCATTTTCTTAGAACTTGAAGGCTTTGAAGAAGTCCTGCTGTATATGAACAAAATACTACCATTTTTGTGGAAGAACAGTTCCTAATTAAATTATTAATTAATTAACAAGTGAATTAAATCATTCATTAACTAATTCATGAATTAGGTAATGACAAGATAATTTTCTTTCATTCTCCCATGCCTGGGAGGTGTTAGTGAGGCGATGTACCCAAGGGTCTTTACTGGGATTGCTGAGCCATGGATAAATCTGTTAGAAATAAAGGTTTAT
>JAYDZK010000268.1:3196120-3229690 GCA_034509185.1 Euphonia xanthogaster
AGTATATTATGGTATATTATGGTATATTATAGTATATTTTAGTATAGTATATTTTAGTATAGTATTGTATATTATGGTATATTATGGTATATTATAGTATATTATACTGTAGAATGCTATGCTAAAACTATACTAAAGAAAGAGAAAGGATACATCAGAAGGTTTAACAAGAATGAATAGTAAAAACCCGTGACTGACTCAGAGAGTCTGACACAGCTGGACCGAGATTGGCCATTAATTAAAAACAATTCACATGTTTGGCGAAACAATCTCCAGCCCACATTCCAGAGCAGGCAAAACACGGAGAAGCTGAGGCTTCTCATCCTGCCAGGAGAGGAACTCCCGGCGGAGGGGTTTCTCAGAAAGAAAACGTGCCGGTGACAGCGGGTGTGTTTGTTGCTGGCTTTGCAGCGAGCCCCACGAGCGCGGCGCAGATGAGCCTGTCCAACCCCAGCATGCTGCGCACGCACAGCCTGTCCAACGCCGACGGCCCCTACGAGCCCTACGGCGACACGCGCCTCCGCAACAGCTCCGTGTCCCTGGACGAGAAGAGCCGCACCATGAGCCGCTCCGGCTCCTTCCGCGACGGCTTCGAGGAGGGTCAGTGCGGCCCCGTGGGGCTGGGGGGCTCAGGGGTGCCGGGGTTTGGCTTCTTTTTCTGCCTCTGCCGAGGCCGGGGTCGAGGCGCTGGGGGCGGTGTTTTGTGTTCGCACTCGGGTGTTTATTATTTCTTGTCTGTGTTAGAAGTCGTTGTCAAGACCCAGGACATTCCTCTGGCTGGCCTAGGTGATTCGAGACCCTGGCAAAGAGCTCAAAAACCTTGGCACAGAGTCAAAAACACCTGTGCCTTTGATTTTAGACCATGAAAAAAATTACCAGCTTTGTGTGAAGATGTACAGGCCACAAGAGTTTGAGTAGAATGACAGTGAATTTATCACAGGGTGAAAAAAGTAGAATTTTGGGGTTTTAGAATGGGGGTTCAAAAAGCAAGATGGAGGAATCTGGGCATGTCCTGTCCTTCTTCTTCTTCTTGTCTTCCATCTTCTGCTGTGCTGGTGACACTTCAGGATTGGTTTAGAGCAGAGACAGACTGTCTAACA
This sequence comes from Euphonia xanthogaster, assembly GCA_034509185.1. Lineage (NCBI taxonomy): Eukaryota > Metazoa > Chordata > Aves > Passeriformes > Fringillidae > Euphonia > Euphonia xanthogaster. The sequence continues at coordinate 3,197,221 of JAYDZK010000268.1, forward strand.
TAGGTGATAGGTATTAGAAAATTATTGTAAATAAAGTACACATAGTTCTTAGTACAAAAAGTCAACAGCACCCCAAGGGCAGGGACTGTGCCACAACCCGACCTGCTGGACAGATCTCAGCAGGGCAGAGAAGGAATGGAACAGATAAGAGAAAATAAACAGCCCTGAAAAACAAAACCAAGGAATCTCGACTTCTTCAGTCGCAAGGCTAAGAAAAAAAAGACTTTCTAATACCTCGGGGGTCATCTCAACCACAGAAACCCCAAAGTCAGGAGTTCTACAGCGTTCTGCTAACAAGCTACAAAATGGCTGTCTTTCTATACAAGGTCTTCTAAGGCTAAACTACCCAATTAAGAAATGACACCTAAATTATTTTCACTTTTAACCCAGTAACTAATCACTTGAAGTCCACAATGAGGACTTCTCTGTCCAATTACAAAATACCACCCAAACCCAGGAAGAGGAAGAAATAAGAAGGTAAAGAAGAAGGACCAGCCTCTGCCCTTCCATCTTGCTTTATATATATATATATTACTGTATTCTAAAACTCCAAACTCCAAGTTTTCCCACCCTGTGATATTACACACTTCTAATCAACTACACACCTGTAATCCCAGTGCTATCAATCAAATTTGGAAGCCTTCTCCACAGCCTCAGGTCAAATGCAGTGCTCTCCTGGGAGTCAGAGTCTGTCAGCACAGAAAGTCTGTAATTCCCAGTGTCCAGAACTCCCAACACAAAGGGTGGCCTTGGCAGGGGAACTGGGCACTTCTCTGTTCAAACGCAGCTTTCTCCATGTGGAGCTCTCCGTGTTAGCTAAAGCCACAGTCCTGTTTGTGGTTGTTCTGATTGTAGAATCAGAGTGTTGGAAGAGACCCACAAGGAGCATCAAAGCCAGCTCCTGGCCCTGCCCAGGGCACCCCAGCAATCACCCCATGTGCCCGAGGGCATTGTCCAAACACTCCTTAAACTCTGCCAGCCTTGCTGCTGTGACTGCTTCCCTGGGGAGCCTGTTGCAGTGCCCAGTCACTGTCTGGGTGAGGAGCCTTTTCCTGATATCCAACCTGAACCTCCTCTGACACAACTTCAGGGCATTCCCTCAGGTCCTGTCACTGAATGATGATGTTTATTCAGTGATTGTGTTGGTCAGACACAGGGAATAAGTGTTGTACCTAGGCCTTGACTGTTCAAGAAATGGCTTAAATATATTCTGTGCTTCATTTTTAGTGCTCTCTGAATGACTAATTCATGCTTAGAGTCAGCACATCAGTGTTCCTTCACTAGGGGCATTCTGAACTTGCACTTCCATATTTCTGCTTATAGTACAGATAAGTGATATCAGTTGGACTGTTTCTATCCCAGTAGTTTTTCCAGTATTTAAACTGTACTCAAATAGTCTTTGCTTTTCATTTCTGCTGAATGTCCTGGCTTGATACAACAGATATTCCAAAGGGAATTGAGTATTTCTTTGAAACATCTAGGCTTGTCTTTTTAGTGCTTCATCATCTTTTCAAATATGTAACCACACCTGAGAAAAAGAACCCATGTAAATAAGAAAAAGCAATTACCTATAAATGAATATTTTGTTTGGTTGCTCCTGATCAGGCATTCTTGTAGCTGTAGGAGTGGCTGTGAACACACATTAAAATCCTCAAGCATTGCACTTTGAAAAGTCAGGCATGGCGTGGTTCGTAGGAAACATTTTCAATGTTAACTCTTTGAGTCTTAAATCTCCTCTCTGGCAAGGGTTGGGAGGAGCTTGATTGTACCTCACAGGCCACACGAGGCTTTGATGGCTCTTTCCTCTGCTTCTGAGGACCTGCACTTACTCAGCACTGTTAATACCAGTGCCCCATGGTTGGTGCTCCCCAAGAGCCAGGCCTGCATGGGAGCCACTCTTCAGTGCTTGCAGAAACCTTTGAGAGCTGCAAAGTGCCTTCCTGGAGATTCTGGTTATCCCATCATGGTTTTTTGCCATTGGAGAAGGTAGAAAATATGTATTGGGTATGTCTCTGGAAAGATTAATTAATTAATTGCTTATTGAATTTCGTCAGTCTTACTTCAGTACATTTTATTGTATTTTAGAGGTCTGTGGCTAAGGATTTTTATCTGGGGTTGAAAATTATTGGAATAATGCTGTAGGGCTAAAAGCTGGGTCATTGCAGGAATTGACCTTTGTTTGCTCTCAGAAAGCTGAATGATCAGAAACAGTCAAAGAGTGCCAGATGCTCAGTCAGTCAGTCAGTATAATCTGGGAAGGAATTTGAGTCACTGTATCTGTGTTACACTTCAGTGATTTACCAGAAGAGCTACTGCAGCAAAATTTACTTGGGTTTTATTGAAGATGTCCTCCAAAAAATTGTAGCCTTAGTCTTTTATGTGTGCTCAAGATTGCAGCAAGTCCATTTTGGCACATTGGAGGTTAAACTCTCTCTTGTAGTTCAGAAATTCTTCTCCAGCAGAGCCTGATTTGGATAAGCATTTAATAAGGATTGCATGTTTGAAGACAAACCATTAAAAAAAAAGAAGAAAAGGAAAATCTGAAAAGACTTAGGTGAAATGTTCTGTTAAGCACTTTTTATTCGTTTGAAAAAAGTAATAAAAATGGAGCCCAAGAACTATCCACTAAGTTATGGACTTGAAAGTGGTTGGAAAATACCACTTTTGTATCCGAAGAAGGAATTTGACCCTACAGGGAACATGCTGAAGATCCCTTTCAGATTTTCCTGAATTTTTCACACCTGAAAGGATAATAATATTTTACCGTATGGACTGAATGTTTAGGTGTAGTGTCTGTATTTCTGTCTTCAGGAGAAAGGTCTTCCATCACTTCCCTGGCTGTAGAGAAGGCTTACTACTAAGCCAACCTGCTTACTAGCTCCTGCTTATTTCTTAGGGAGTCACAAGATCCAAGTGGTTAAGTGTTTCTGAAAATAGCAGAGGTCTGCCTTCACCTTGAGAGAATAGATTTGAAAGTATTACAGAAATTTAAACTTGTGGTTAATGAACAAATTGATTTTATACAATCATCCGGTGTCAATGAAGCATAAACCCAGGTCTTAAATAAAGCTTACCAACCTCCTTCTTAATTATTTCCTAGCACATAGGAAGGCATTTGTTTCTCATTAACTTCAAAGCAGGGCCAGGATTTATTCTTTAAAGCCTTTTCTTCTCTTGTCTCTGGGTCTGAAGTGCAGTCATGTTCTCTCACAGCACAGCATGTAGGTGGGGAGGTTGGTCAGCCTTGTAGTAACTCTGTGACAGACAGGGCTCAGGGTTGTGGAGGTGCCAGCAGGAACAGCCTCCAAACTCACCAGAACTTCGTGGGGAAAAAACACAGCATAAAAATTGAGTGGTCTCTTGGCTCTCCAGTTTCCCCACTCTTCCAGCCAACAGTGTTCCCCAGGAGCTGGGCTGCCACTGGCTCCACCCTGATCCTTCAGCCTCCAAGAGAAAAAAAACGTTAAATTCTTTATGGTTGGAATATAAATTGTTATTCCTTTTTGTGCTACTGACTGCAATACCAGTTGTTCTTTTACTCTCTGGGCAGATGGTCACAGCTAGAGCCTTTCTTTTCTAGCATTAGAAATGATACATGCTTGCCTGTGCATTGACAGTGCTTTGAAATAATAGCTCCAGACCAGTTTGGGTTTGTAGGCTGCATGCAGATGCATACTGGCTGCAGGAAACAGGACTTGCATCAAGAGCATAACTGCCTTCAGGCTCCTAATTAAATAGCCTTCAAGTAGCCATCTGCAGATCCTTGAAAAAGAAATTGCACAAGTATATTAACTCCTTAGCTGGCCTTGAAATGAGAGCTCTGAAATGGTGTGCACGTTCAGGCGACGCGCGAGAGTCGCCATTCCTGGGGGAATTGGAGAGCTGTGCACGTGTGGTACTTGGGACATGCTTTACTGATGGCCTTGGCACTGCTGGGTTAATGGCTGGACTGGATGATCTCAGAGGTCTTTTCCAACCTAAATAAATCCATGATTCTATGTGATGGTGGTGTTTCACAAGGCAGGAGTAGGATTCCCAGAGTTATATGTTCTTTCCCTTTATTTTCTTATTTTGCGTCTTCTCTCCTGTATTCAAGTCCCAGTGTGATCTTAAAATTTCCAGCTGATCCTAACTGCATGTTGTGTCTGACCAAGTCCTTGATAAAGGTTCTGTTTCCTCTCTGGCCAGTTGGTAGGGCTCTTTTTTGGTTACATCTCTATTAGGAAAAAAATTCAACAAGGAAGAACATAGGGAGGCAGACCAGAAAATAATATTATGTTATATTCCCTGTGTGGGTCCATTTGTGGCCTTGTGCAATATTGCCTCACTTTGGGCTTTCCATCTTGAAAATCTTAAGGGGAAAATGCAAGTAAAGAAAAGTGAGAAGGAGATCTTAAGCACAGAACATCCGTGGTATAAAGTTAAAACAGAAGTCTTCAGCATGAAAGTGATGGCTGAAGGGATGTGTATTGAATTTTTGTTTGTTATGAAGAGATTGGTCATCCATTCCTTCTCTTAGCACAATAGCATGGGGGCACCGAAGGAATTTACTGATTCAGCAGCAGGTCTAAAACAACTGCAAAATATTACATTTCTGAGCACAAGAGAATTTTTCGTTACAGTCAAAATGTGTCAGTGGATTCAGTAGCAGTTAAGGGAGTTCATGGTAGGCAGGTCACAGCAGCCAAAATAATGGTCTGGCTGCAGTTTCCACCCTTGGGATTTGCATCTCTGCTGATTCCCAGAAGCTGCAAAGATGTACCTGGGGAATATTGGCTGTGTATCTGTCTCCTCTTTTCATTGTTTTCAGTAAGCATGGGCTGTGGTTGCAGCCAGGGCTGGAGCACACCATTAGCCAGCACAGCCTGGCTCTGACTCACACCACTTATTTTATGTTCTTAGTGCAGGATAGTCCTTAATGTGTAACTAGAAAGATCATTTTAATTGAAAATATGATTACCCAGAGAAAGCAAATGGGTGTGAGGGGTTTTTTTTTTTACTTTCTTGTGGGTTTTCTAAATTATCTTAAATTCCTTCAGAAGCCAACTTAGACCTTGTTTACTTCTCTTTCCAGTATTGCCTTAGGATATAATGTCAGTGGGAAAGCAGAACCCATTTATTACAAATGTAGAATTGCACTAGGTAATTAAAGCAAAATGGCAGCTTTTCTAAACTTTTTTTTTTTTTTGCTGGAGGACTTAGAAGAAAGAAAACGTGATTTTATGCTATTTCATGTGATTTGTGTTCAGTTACCTGAATTTTGAATGAAAGTTTCAGTTCAGTACTATTTGTTTCTAAAAATAAAAATGAGGAAAAAGTAATTTTGCATGTTTCAGTAGCAGAAAGAATAGCTTCAGGTACTTTTTCCAATAGTGTAATAAAGAATGAAATGGTGCTATATTTATATGTAAATCCTGATGCCTGAGTAACAGGCATCAGGGTGGCAACAGCCTTCAGAATCACAGAATAGTTAGGGTTGGAAGGAAGCTCTGAAGATCATCTAGGTCATCAGTGTATGTGTATGTCCTTTATTTAATTAAAATGCAAAAATTGCTTGTAACTAATAATTTTCCAGGAAGTTTTGTAGCTATGTTTTCACTGTTAATTTTTTTTCTGAGAGAACAAACTTTGCCTTGTTAAAAAAATGTCCTTGCTTTAAAGAAAGACCAAGAAACCCTGCAGGGAAAAGGAACACTGGGTTCATTGTTGCACTGATGCAGCTCCCTAAGTCAGCAGAAGGAAGATACAGCTGCATTTAGAGGAGAATTCACAACCCCAAAATTAGACAATGTTTTTTTGTCTTGGGTCCTCCACATATTCTCCTGGAGCATCTGGTTACACACTGGAGCTGGATGTTGTGGTTTTCTCAGGACATTCCCATCTTGATCTGTTGCTTAAAAAAAAACAAAACAAACCAACCTCAGTCTCACCTAAAACTGAAGATTAAATACTTAGATTTAATTTTATAATCCCTTCTGCATTTCTTGTTTGTTTTTTTTTTTAATCTTGAGTAAGCCCTTTTGCAAGCATTTTAATATAAACTATCCAGAGAAATATTTATCTCTGAACAGACCTTCATCAAAACTTTTGTAAACTTTCTTGGCCACACCTAATTTTCCCAAAAAAATCCAAGTATTATGAGAATTTTAAAACAGCTTTACCAAATCTAAGGTTATGGATTGTATCAGCTGGCAATGCATGCTTCAAACCATGCATTATTGGTCCAATAATACAATTAAGTTTATGATGGATGATGAAATTTGTGGAAGTATTTCTACAGCAGATTGGTGGTTTACAGTGGATGATTTATGATGATTCCACCCTGTGGTTAGTGCACCTAAATTCATTGTGTTTATTTTCTTTCCTTTAGTGCATGGTTCTTCTCTCTCTTTGGTGTCCAGTACATCATCTATTTATTCCACAGTGAGTATAATGCAATTCAGTGTATATTTATTCATCAAAATTATTGAATTGGCTGGTCTTGCTGTGCTAGTTTTGCCATTCAAGGAGCAGGAAAAAAGCAGTTTTCATTTGACTGTGTTCTGAATGCCAGCTAGGAAAGGAATGTTTATGTTCTTGAAGATGCCTGTGGATATTTAGCACACTAAACGCAGACTTCAATGGCCTAAAAGCAGCCATTGATTTTTTGAGTCTCTATTTTATGCTGTGCTGAGTAGGTTTTGCTACAAAGCACCTCAGTAGATATGAGGAGATTTGAACTTTGTTACTTATAACATCCCAAAATTTGCTGAATCAAGTCTTCCCGTTCTTATATTAGTGATCTACTACTAAAGAAGTTCACTTTTCAATGCACGAATATTAGTAAGTCTAAAAAAAGGTAATTTAGTCACTGTGCCAGTAACATTTTCTCCACAAGTCTGTATTCATTTTGGTTATCAGATCCTAAAATAAGGCTTGCTGGAGTTTGAAAATAGCAGGGGAGCACTTGGAGCTTCAGGTTCCTGTGCTTGCTGCACAAGTGGCCCCAGTAGGTGTTTGGATGGCTGTGATTTTCCTGGTGGCTAGTGGTGGGCATGGTTTCTTAGTGGAGTGTGTGACTTCCTACCCCATGCTTGTCCTTAGCTGGGAGCTGTGGTTGGAAACAGGCCATAGCAGGCACAGTTCTGGTCAGCACATGCACTTGGCATCCGCACAGCTGGCGGCGCGTCCTCGCTTCTTCATGGCCACAGCGCCCAGGCAGCGCCCAAGTGGGAGGGATTTTTAATTTTTTTATTTTTTTTTCACATCACTTTAGAATGCAAAAATGTGACCTCCTTCCCGTGGAGAGCTGAGTGTGGGATGAAGGGAATTGCCCAGGATCAGCCAAGTTCTGTGGAAGTCCTGGTTCTTCAGAGCCTCGTGCAGTCCCTTATGGACAGAGGCAGGACTTCTTCACACTTCCATGGCTGAGATCAGAGGTGCACTGGTCAGCAAGCTGAGGTGGAGCCCAGTTTCCTTCCTGCAGAAGGAAGTACCTCCAGCAGCCTATTTTCTTTTTCCTTGAGAGTAAATAAATTAGGAGATTAAATTAGACTGAATATGGATGAGGGAATCCAAAATAGGGAATTCATATTAGAGTTCTTGAACTACAAAAAGATAATTTGCATAAATTTGTCAGGCTGGTTATATTGTAATATCCTCACATACTTCCTTTTATTTTACAGCCTGAAGAGAAGTGCCAGTCAGAGGTAAGAGCACGTCCTCTTTGACAGCACAAATGCCACTGTGCATTGTATGTCCTGCTGTTTTATTTCTCCTTGCTGTGATGCACTAAAGTGCTCTCTTAAAACCCTCAGATTCGCAAGCTGCGGAGAGAATTGGATGCATCCCAAGAAAAAGTGTCAGCTCTGACAACTCAGCTGACTGCTAATGTGAGTACAGCCCTGAGAGCAAACATTAACCTGGAATGCATTTAATGCAACCATTACCACCCAGGTTTTTGAAGTGACAAAACGATTTCATGTGCATTCAATTCAGTTTGTATTACTGATGTGTTTAAAGAAATAACTGCATGCATGTGTGGGACACGTCCAAAAATAGCATCCTCTGCCCTACTAAATTATCTAAATTATCTTCTTTAAAAACTCACTTAGAATATTAATTTGGCTTTGTACCTCTGTAAGCCATGTTAAGGTTCTGAGAAGATCATTGAGGACAGGGTCTTTTTTTAAAAACAGTGTCTTGCTTTGACATTTGTGTGGGATGAGATGCAGATAAAGATTATAATTGGTAGGAATAAAAGTTAATAGAAACTTGGACTGAAATGCATTATGCTTTTCTGTTGCATAAAGATGTGGCTTAATGGCATGATAAATAATACTGGCCTAAGGGGCTCTGGAAACTGATTTAAAGTTAAGCCTGAAGAACTGAGATACTTGACTTTTTGTCAGTGTAGACAATACTTCTGCTTGTTCCTTTTTTGAGGGATTTGAGGGATAAGTAATTTAAGACACTCAGGGAAAAAAAAAAAAACAAAACCTTGGAATCCAGGAGGTGTTGAGGCAATACTGTATGACCCTGAGCAAGTTTATTTGTGTGTTCTGTGCTGCAGTCACAGGTAGCAGGAATCTGCAACACAGAAGCTTGCAAGGAAAATAAGCAATCCTAGAGTAAATAAGCTGGAGATGAATAGTCAGCAGATCAGATCATACTGACATCCTGGTTTATGGGGATGAATAAACATCAGAACATGTGCTGCTTGAAGGGGACTTCCCTGTCCATCAGCTCTCAGAACTGGGGGAGTGCAAAGCTTGGGACAGGAGAGGACAGGTTTCACCTGAGCAGTATCACAGGAAAGAATTGAGGGGAAATCTGTGCTTTCCACTCTAGCATCACAGTGCTTGACCAGAAAACTAAGAGCACAGTTATTACAGAGGGGTCAAATAAAAGGGCTTTGGCTGAATGAAACCACTTAGTTACTGTCCCAAGAGGAAAAGAAAACAGTTTGAACATCTTTCAAAAGTTAAATCTTATATTTGCCTTTCAAATACAAAGGGGATGGATACAGGAATTGGTTTTCCCCCAGAAGATTATTTTACTTGTGGGAAAGCAGGCCCAGATTTTCTTGCACAGGTTTTTAATGATGTTGTTAAATAACCCAGCTTGTGTCCTTCAAACACAAAGAACTTGTCAGCTGAGCAGCTCATTTGGCTCTGCCTTGGCTTTATTGCATTCTCCTTCCCACAGTTCAGGGTCACTGGGCTGCTGCTCAGCACAGGCTGCTCACTGCCTGGCCCAGCTGCTCTTCATCTGCCCAAGAATTTCTGTGTGGTTCCTACTCTCTTTGTGGAGAACAGTTTTTAGTGTACACTCCTGTATGGTTTTGTTTAGATTGGGGTCATTTGGGTTTTTGTGGGTTTTTCTTGTGGGCTTTTCTCAAAAAAAACCCAACCAAGACTAACAGAGCAAATAATTTATTATTTTGATAACATTCCATTTTTGCTTAGTTCACTTTGCTAAAATTTTACAGTGTTTTATTCATGCTATTTAAACTTCTTAGACTTGAGCCTGCCCCTCTCTGTCCATAAATTGGCAACAGAGATGTTGCTATAACTGTCCCAGTAATAAATTTCAGTCTTCAGCCACCTTTTTCCAGAGAGCATCCTTTTTCCATGTAAAAGGCAAGGTCTGTTCCCAAAAAAGATTGAAACTAATAAATGCTGTTAGTTAAGACACTTGGACATTTCCTTTAGACATGATTCCTTTTAAAAAAGGCAATTAAAACTTAGACAATTCAAATTAATCTCTTCAATTTACAGGCTTTTTTCCTGAATTTCCTTGCATAGACACTTCAGTTGTTGATGCTTCTCAAGGCATGAAGGGCATGAATTTGAAAACATTTTGCTCCAGCAAAATTTTTTTCTGTAGCTCACTGAATGATTTCAAGATAGGAATAATTGCAAGATCCAGTTTTGAAAGAGCAGCTGGTTTTTATGGCTCAGGTCAAAGCATTAAGGGTTTGTATCTGTTACTAATCCATGCACTCCTGCTTGCCCATTTATTTTTTGCTTTTGAAAAGTGTTGCTGAGGATCCCTGACTATCAGCTTTGTTGTTCCCTGTTCATCCTCCCCAACAGAAGCTGTGCACTCTGTGTTTTTAAAATAAATATTTAGATTTTCCTATGTGTGTAGTGTTAGGGTTTGGTTTACTTTTTGCCATTTTCTCACAGTCTCAGCTCTGCTTATTTTCATAGGGGCTGATGGGAATGAGAGCTGCACATCCCCATGTTATTGTACTGCTCATGTTTGTTTTCATTGTGAATGTGAGAACAGTTATTTAGGATAGGTCAGCTGTGTGCTGCTGCTGAATGAGTCTGGAATAGCTCTGTGAAAGGTTTTGCTATTCTGTACTTTTTAGGTGAGAAAATGTCTTTTTCTGCTTGGAAAGATTTCACTGTTTTACCTGCAATTGTGCATATAGAATTATTTGTAATAGATAAGTGAAGCTATTTTTTAATGGTTAGTGTAGATTATTATGGCTAATGAGACCAATACATATTGAAACACACCCGTGATCAGATCTAGAAACAGAGTTTCTTACATTCTTTTCCATCTTCCCAATCTACTTTTCCTTCCTTTTGCTTCTCAGTCTTTTTCAATTCCTAGCTGATGTCTTTCATGTAGCGGACACTGTGTTCTCTGTGCTTCTTGGGAGAAGATTGTAGAATCTTTTTCCCAGGAAGCCCTTTTTTTTTCTTTTCTTGGGAAAAGAGGATAATTCGCCAAGCAGCAGGAATTTTGGATGGCATGTAGCAAGCTGACCATGGCTGGAAGCGAGGTGCGCTCAAAAATGGGAGAAGTCTTAGAGTTAGATGCAGGTGCATTGTCTGGCAAAGCATCTGTTCTCCTGGTGGGATAAACACAGTGAGAACCTCCACCCCTGTGGCTGCCAACATCTTTTTGCCTTAATCATCCACAAGGGAAAATAGTGATTTAGTTGGAGGGAAATTTCTGCCTGACTCTTCTCTATACAGGAGCTTGATTTATGTTTTATTGTTGGCAAGCATTTCCATAATGTGTGCTCTACTCATGTGACCTTTTCTAAGCAGCGTTGTTTTCTCTGCACCATTTACACAACAAACAGTGCCATGCACTGGGTGGACTGATGCAGTACCTGCAGAAATACTCCTTTTTGGGGGAAGAGAACTGACTCCTCCTGTGGGGTTTGATTTCAGGCTCACCTGGTGGCAGCATTTGAGCAGAGCCTGGGGAACATGACGATCCGACTGCAGAGCCTGACCATGACAGCAGAGCAAAAGGCAAGCCTCAAAAGGGTTTGGAAGTCTTCATTTCTGTTCCCAGCTTTGTTGCCCGTGCTCCTTCTGTAGTTGTGTGGGGGAAAAAGCCACAAACATAAGTCAGTTTGACTTAGCTCCCTCATTTGTGGTGACAGAGTAGAATGTAAAAAATAATTTGTATAAACCACTAATTTTCTGCACTGGGATTTTGTGGCAACTGATTAGGTTATTCCTGTCAATTGTTGCTTTGGACACAGGTCTTCAGTATTGCAATTTTCTGTAATATATTTCGTCCCAATGCATCCATACATGGGCATGTTTGAAAGAAACTCCAAGAAGAATCCTTACAATGGAAGCATTGTGGTTTTGGACAGTATGCTTGAATAGACATTATTTCTGCATTACAGAATACTTTTTTTTTTTGGGGTATCATAATACCTAAGCTATTTTGCACCCTGTTGAGGGTGTGCTTCCCCAGATATCCCAAACCTCATTTTCACCTCCTTGTACATATATATTCCATAAACTCACTATGAACTATGAAAACTTAAATGGAAAAGCAGCTTCTTTGGTGTTCTTCTTCCATGTACTATCATATGTTTTTTTTCCTTATTCAAGGACTCAGAACTGAACGAGTTAAGGAAGACAATTGAACTCCTGAAGAAACAAAATGCTGCAGCTCAGGCTGCCATCAATGGAGTCATCAACACACCTGAGCTCAACTGCAAAGGTGAGAGACGAGCACCACATACAGAGACTCCAAGGCTCTCCAGTGAGACCTCAGTCCTCTGGGTAATAGCTGATGTAACCATCAGAGTTACCCAGAGACCAGAGTAACCAGAGTAACCCAGTAACCCAGACCAGAGTAACACTGTGATAAATTGCTGCAGGAAAAGTTTGAAGCATCTCAGATTTTAATCTCCTCACAAGAAACAAGGATTTGAAATACACAATCCATCCAGTGGGACACGTGTTTGTCAGAGTGCTGGTTTCCCAAAATGTAGCTTCAGGATTGCCTTATGAATGCCATCCATCAGATTTCCTGGCTAGTTTTGACACTGCCTGCATTGCTGCCCAGGTCCTGGAGCCGCTCAGCCCACAGACCTGCGGATCCGGCGGCAGCATTCCTCGGACAGCGTGTCCAGCATTAACAGCGCCACCAGCCACTCCAGTGTGGGCAGCAACATCGACAGCGACTCCAAGAAGAAGAAGAGGAAGAACTGGGTGAGTGTTTTGCAGGAGACTGTGTGAGGTTTTTGTGAAATTGTCGGGACATGCACAGTGAAATCCAGCCGGCTGCTCCTTCCTGCCTCGTGCAGCAGGTGAGCACAAGGACTGTGTCCTGCTTAAATCCTGGGTAAACTCTCCTGTGAAGGCTTAACTGAGTTGTAAGTGATGTGTATCCGTGTGTTAACTCTGCATAGGATTGAATTTTAGCTTGACAGCTAAAAGGCCAGTCATAAATTAGAAATAGCTGTCAAAGATCAGTTTGGCTAGTAGGATGTCCAGTCCCTTAAGGAAAATGTGGCATCTGTCATTAAAGTGAAACAAACTCACAAGAGAAGATCATTCTTGTGGGTTTTCTGTTGGTTTTATCTCGTAGGGCTTTCTTATAAGTGAACATATTAAACAGTTTAAGAACCCTTTGTCCAGAATTAACTTGGACTGCTAAGAATAATATAAAAAAGTACGGATCTTTAAACATTTTTTGTGATGGACATCTCTTTTGGAAGTTTTTGCATTACTTACCTGTCCTTTCCCGTTTTTCCCTCTTTGCTCATCATGTACTATGTACAAGGTACCCTGTACTGGAGGAAAGGTACAATATCTTCAACTCCATTTTCAATTAGACCATAACTGCCTTAGTGACCTAGTCTGACTGTAGTTTGGACTGAAGTCCCTAGATCCTTTATTGTAGTCAGTAAAACAATCCACCCCTTTCTTCCCACTGAATTTAAATCTCCCTGGATCTCTTGGGTGTACAGATAAATCTGTAGAGATGCAAAATGTGGTTAGAGCTGGTAAAAGCTATTTGCTTAGTATTCTCTCACAAATGTTGATGAAACTCCTGAACTGTAAGAAAGAGCTTCCTGAACAAGTTCTTGTTTTTATTTCTCTCTTATCTCAGATGTTTCATTGTGGTATCTCTTGGTATTGCCAGCTGCTTCACAAAAGAAGCATTTCCACTCTGTCCCTTAAATAATTGGTAGAATGGAAACAACATCTTGTCCAAATCCTTCTTGTACTGTACGTTAGCATATAGACAAAGTAAATTGCTGTAACTTTTAAATTTCTAGCAACCCTTAGTTTGTGACACAAAACTTTTGTAGTCATCAAGCCTTGGTTAAGATAAACACTTTTAAAAAATCTTGTTTAGCTTCTATTTTTTGTTACTGTAACCTAGTGGGTATGGTCTTACATCAGCCCACATTTCTCACTCATCAGGTTGCTATTTTTGAAGAAGGTTAAGGGAACATTTTTTATTAAAAAGTAAAATAAAGTTTTCATAAAGTAGAAGAAACTGGACAGTATTTTTATGTTGTTATTAAAAATGAGCGCATCATTGCTGTGATATGAAGATTGGAAATTAAAACACTACAACGAAGAATGTGTGAGTTGAATCTGATTCACACATTGTTTATTCCACCAGTGCTGAATGAGTTCTCAGCCAAGGTCTTTGTGTTCTGTGTAGAAGCAATGCAGATGTCCATTCAGAGCTGAAACATCAGTTTCAACATTTCTCATTGTAGGAGTCTTTGTCTAGCTTAAAAAACTCTTTTCAGCTCATATTAAGCCAGCCTGTGTATGTATGGAATTTTTGCAGTGGCATTAAGAGGTGTACATGGAGTATCCTGAGTGGGAGGGGAGCCATGAGGATCATCAAGTCCAGACCTTGATTCCATGGGGGTTTAACTTTTAGGGGGTTTAACTTTTAGGGCTCCCTAAAAGTGAAACTGTGTATCTGAGAACATTGTCCAAATGCCTCTTGAACACTACCTGTTGAATTGTAACTTTGGGGTCACAGCAGTTTAATGACTTGAGTATTCATTCTTGCTTGGAAAATGGCAGTCACATTACTGAGGGGTGTTTCAGTTGCAGGGAGGTAGAGAAGTTGCAGTCTTTTCACGTGGTGCAATACCTGTTCCTGCAAGGAAAAATACGTTATTAACTTGGCTCTTAGCCAAAGCACTCTGCCTGAGCTAAGGAGAAAATGTAATTTAAATAGTTAGAGTTTGGATCTGGTGTCTTCCTCAGGTAATGCAGAGCAATGGCTGTATGTGGTTTGAGACACCTGGTTTGGGAAAATACAGGGTTCTGGTTTTAAAGTAACTGTTTGTCTTTGTTAATCATTGGTCGTGTTTGCCTCAGAAATCCAAAACTTCCCTTATCAGTGGCTTTATCTGTTAAAACATGTCTTTTTTCCTTCCCCCACTTCCTTTTGCTTGCACTTCTTCCGGCAGGTCAATGAGGTAAGGAGGACCTACTTTAAACTCGGAACTACAAAGCTAACCCCCCATTGACACCACTAACCCTTCCAGCCCCATTAACCTGGGCTGGGCCCTGTGCCAGCACAGCTGCAAGCTGTCACCACGCTGCTCTAAAGCTTGTTGCACTGAACAGAGTTTGCTGTCATGTAGCTCTTAAAAAATAGGAAGCATCCATAGCCACTCCTATTGACCTTATTAATCTGATAAAATAGTTAAGGAAAAAAAAGCTTTTTTATTTTTCATGTTACTGTGTATGTGAGTATGGCTGTAGCATCTGGAGTATTTGCATGTTGAGAGTTTTTATTCAGTGGCTTTTTTTGCCTGGTTTCACTCTTAATGATGGACCTGCTGCTGTGGTCTTTTTTTTTTTTTCCCAGTTACGCAGCTCCTTCAAGCAAGCTTTTGGGAAAAAGAAATCTCCCAAGTCAGCATCTTCTCATTCAGACATTGAGGAGATGACTGATTCTTCCTTACCTTCCTCACCAAAGCTACCACACCACAACACCACTGTTTCAACACCACTGCTGAGAGCTTCCCATTCCAATTCCCTGTAAGTGATTTTTGTAATTTTTAGACAGAAAATGGCATGAAAGGCTTCTTGCTGCATTGGTAGAGGAATGGCAGAGGACAGAAATGCTGAATTCATGTATTCAGAGATTTAAAGATGCATGAGCTGACTCCCAACCCAGTACCTTTCCATTATTGTCCAGGAAGCCAAAAATCATTGCATCGGTACTGAAGTGTAAATATTTCATTGGGTTACTCTCTCAGCAGAATGTACTCAGTGTCAAGAATATTTATAACCAGGGTGACCTTGAGGTGCCAAATTAATTGGATCTCTTGCTGTTAATTAAACAAACCAGGTCAAATCCGGGGTTTTGTTTCTCCTGTCTAAACACAGCACATACTGTACTCATCTGCCGTGAGAAGTTCCCAATTCTATTGACAAATCCAGGTGAAGGAAAGGAAATCAAGCGCTGTGGTTTAGTGATACAGATGAACTCATCCAGCTCCTTGTGCCTGGTGGATGGAGATGATCCACTCCTCTTTCCTGCTGTAGCTTCCCAGCCACCTGTGCCTGGTCCTTTCCATGGCCAGCTGTGAAATCAAGTTTAACACTTCCCTCGCCGTGCTGTTTTCAGTCTGAACTCACATTTCAGAACGTGCATGGAAAAGTTTAGTAAAACAGCTTTTATGTTCGTTTCATCAGTAGCTTTGTCACTTGAGCAGGATAAATAAATGAATACAGAAAGCTGTACCAGGCAGTATTGTGAAGCCTGTAGTTAGCAGACAGCCTCCTGACCTTGGGAGGCCGTGCAGAGCTTCCAGCCTGATTTCAGAACAAATGGATTGGAGTAGTTCCCCTCCACTTGTTTTCGCATGAAGAAGTGAAAACAACAGCAATAGTTTCCAGCTGTATAACAGCGATGAAATGTCAGTAGCAGAAGAGAATCCCCCTTGATTTTTTTGTTTCAAAGCTTCTTCTGTCTCTTGAGCCTAGCTCAGTGTGTTTCTGGTGACTACAGCAAGTTGTGCTTTACAACTCTCAGGCCAGAAAATTGTCAAATGATGATCCCATCTGTCATCAGCCAAAATGCTGTGTAGGTGCATCTCACCTTGCTATGGAAGGCAAAAGGATAAACAGGAACAAAGAGTAAATAGGTGAACTGGGGAAAGGATAGAGCACAAGTGAAACTGGTGTGTCTTGGCTTATTGGCTTTTTGGTGGGGAAAACATCTCTCATGAAGCTGATTTAGGGAATAAAATCTCCCTTAAAGTGTGCAGGTGTGTGGTTGATCTTGATACAGTTACAAATGTGCTGAAATGTTGTTACTGACTCAGATTGATTTTTTTTTTGGTGGGCGCAGGGAAGAAAAATACCACCAAAAATTTTTTAAGCTCAAGTTCTTTAAAGCAAGCAGGAATTTATCATGCTTGAATAGGTGTAGAGTTCCAAAGCCCTCCAGAGCAGTTCAGGGAAACCCAGCTGTGCACACCTGGTGAGCCTTAAATCTGTCTGTGAACTCATCAATCTCCAACCAACTGCTGTTAAATGCCTGCACCCCCTTAATTTATTTAGATTTTGGCTTTAGAAGTTTTCCTTTATAGCAACTACTGTAAAAAAATGAAGGCTGTCTATCCAATAGTAGGTGATTTCAGAGAATTATGTTTCAGATGCCGATTAAAAAAATTAATCAGACATTTGTTTCATCAGACCCTAAAATTTCCATGGCCTCTTTAATATCTGACTTATGGCATCCCTAATTCAATAAACCAAAACTGCTTCCTGCTTCAAGCAGAATGAAAAGAATAACTCCTCTTCTGCTAATAAATCCTGGAGAAGCAGCAGAAGGAGAGGAAGGAGTGTGTGTTTGTTGGTGTCCTGCAGCATTTCGGAGTGCACGGACAGCGAGGCTGAGACGGTGCTGCAGCTGCGGAACGAGCTGCGGGACAAGGAGATGAAGCTGACGGACATCCGCCTGGAGGCCCTCAGCTCTGCCCACCAGCTGGACCAGCTGCGCGAGGCCATGAACAGGATGCAGGTGAGGAGCAGCCAGCCCCATCCTGCAGCCTGTGCCGGTGTTCAGCCTTCATTAAAAGTCAGCTTGAGCGCCTGACATCGCTGCCCTCAGCTGCAGCTGTTTGAACCCCGAGACAGGATTTTGGGGGACAGCATTTCGTTGGCTGTCAGAATGTTTCCGTGCTCTCTGCCTTAAAGTAGTTGCGTTTCAGTGTTAGTGAATTCCCCCATATTTAGGAATTTTAGGATACTTTGTCCGTTCTGTGAAACTTTTCATTTTAATAATTAAAACATGATGGAAACAGCATTTCTGCTAAACTACCATTTATTCTTAAGTTTCTTATGTTGCTGTCTTATAATCGTGTTTTCACTGTGCCTTCTAATGTCTGATTTGTCTCTTCAAGAGTGAGATTGAGAAGTTGAAAGCAGAGAATGATCGGCTGAAGTCTGAGAACCACGGCAGCTGCAGCAGGGCTCAGTCTCAGGTTTCCATCTCCTCCTCTCCCAGACACTCCGTGGGTCTCTCTCAACACAGCCTGAACCTCACGGAGTCAACCAGTCTCGGTGAGCTTAATGAGAAGGGTGCTGGGGCAGGTTTGATCCTGCACTTGGAAGGCTTGGGTTGGTTGGCCATGGAAAAACGAAAGCGTGAGGATTATTAACAGCTGAGGTGTGGAAATATGTCACGAGCTGGCACAGAGCCCTCTTTTAAATATCATCATAGGTCTGCTACACCCTCGGTCAGAGGTGTCCAATTATGACCTCAGCTCTGAAAAGTCCTGTTTAAAGCCATTTAATGGTGCACATTTGCCAGGGGATATATCATAGGAAGGAAAATACAGAGTAACTGGCTAATATTTTTCAATGACCTTCCCTTTTTGAGAGGGAATGTGGCGGGGAAGTCAGTCAGCCTGGTTCTTGTGTTTTACCTCGGGGCATGTGAAGCCCAGACGTGTTGTGCTTGACTACAATAAACCAGAATAGTTTCCATTGTAATTGAGCTCCAGCTGTGAGGCTGTTGATGTTTCCTATCCACAGACATGCTCTTGGATGATACTGGAGATGGCTCTGCCCGGAAAGAAGGAGGCAGGCACGTCAAAATAGTCGTCAGCTTCCAGGACGAGATGAAATGGAAGGAGGTGAGTTGTGTTTCATCCCCAGCTTTGTAATGTAGGTGACTTTGGAATGTGTGAGGGAGCTCAAGTTTGCAAAGGATTTTCAAGGATTTTCTGAGGAAAATGGTTCATTGGTGTGTTGATAGTGATAGAGGGCACTTGGCCACCTCCAGCTTCCTTGGCGCTGCCAAGAGGGACTGAAGTGCCAGAAGCAGCAGTCTTATGGAAGAATTGGAGAAATCCAAACTGGGAGATCTATACCATATCATTCTAGTTTAAGTTGTCCTCTCTGGCACAAGTACCATGACATCTTTCCGATGTTTTCCATCCACAAGTATGTGAAAGAATCCTGAATACCCAAATGAATTGCAAATACTGTAAAGTCACATCCTGCCTTGTGTGTTTAACATGCATGAATGTGCTACACAGTCCTTGACAAGCAATGGCCTTGCTGTCTCACGTTTTTGAGCACCTGTAAAAGTGTGCTTAAGAAGTAACTTTGTGTCTTCTTGAGGGGGGCACAAAAATCTGAATGATCAGAAATAAAATGGACTCAGCAGCTCTTTCCATTAAATACCTATTTTGTATTCATTATTACAACCCTGGATAAACAGTAAAATTGCTGCTGATTGGCTGCAATCACAGAAAGTTTTAGTAACACTTCAAATCTTATGATAGAAGTTAGTTTTCTCTTCAATTAATGTTGCACAGTGAGTGTAGCTGTAGAAAAACAGAAAAAATATATTTATTCTGATTTCTTTCATCTGCCTTAAAAATCACTTACAAAATGCAAAATGCTGTGATACATCAAATATAGTGTATAAATATAAAGTCTCTCTCTATATTGCTAGAGCCATGTATAATTTACATTGGAGCCATATATAATTTATATATATATATATAGGTTTCTGTGCCCACAGCAGAATTTCTGAAAATAAATAGGATAAACCTAGCAAATATAACATCTTTGATTGTGAAGTCATGGAACAATGAACTTGACATCTACTTTTCTGTCTAGAATATTCCTAAGAAACTTTCTGTCTCTTTCCTAAACTGTAATCTTCTCAGAGATTTTTAATTGTTCATGAATTGATTAATAAATACCTTTAACTTGACATCACAGCCCCCTGAGTATTGTTTAGATTTGTGACACCAACACTGTAGAAAATGTTTATGGTGTGAAAAGAATTCCATATGCCATTCAGGACTCACCATATAGAGCAGTTAGGATGCATCATCATTTAGAAGGGGAGGGGGCAGGGAAGCCAGCATTTTAATTCCATGAGCCACGCTTGTCTGATAGAGTTATTCCTGTGCCTTTAGGATTCCAGGCCTCGCTCCTTCCTCATAGGCTGCATTGGAGTCAGTGGGAAGACCAAGTGGGACGTTCTGGATGGGGTTGTGAGGCGCCTGTTTAAGGTCAGTGGGTGCAGAGCGCCGTGAGCTCGAGTTCTCCTGGGGGGTTCTGATGGTGCCAGGCCGTACTGGACTTGGTGCATTAGGCACTGTCACAGCAGAGAGAGGCCCCCTGTGCTGCCTGACCTCCCGTGTCCCTTTCCCACCCCAGGAGTACATCATCCACGTGGATCCCGTGAGCCAGCTGGGGCTGAACTCAGACAGCGTCCTGGGCTACAGCATCGGGGAAATCAGGCGCACCAGCAGCGCCGAGACCCCGGAGCTGCTGCCCTGTGGCTACCTGGTGGGAGAAAACAACACCATCTCAGTCACCATCAAAGGTGAGCTCACCTCACCTGCCTGCTGGGGTTCTCACTGTGGAGCTTTATCAGAGCTTGCTGTGTCAAGAGACTCAGGGGAGTAGAGACTTCTTATTGCTCTGCTTTTTCCTGTTCCTACCGTTTATTTACTTCCTGCTATTTTCATTTCATAAAGTCAGCACTTGGGGTATGCTAAGTCTGTAATTTCGGCAAGTTTTCAACCTGTAACTCTAGGGAAAATCACACACTCCACAGATCTTCAGTTGTCCTGGAGGATTCCTCACATCACAAAGGATGCAGTGGGGCTGTTTGAACAGCAAAGTACTTTCCAGATGAGTCAAGCCTCAAAATTTCATTGGCTCTTTATCACAGCCATAGTTGTTATTTCCTTCATGCAGGGTTAAAAGAAAAAAAAAATAGATCTTGACTCATTTGCTTGGTTGGTCTTACTGAAGGGTCCCCCCTTAAGTCCCTCAGGAAGGAGGGAGCCCAAATTTTATGCAACTCCTTAAAATCTGGATTTCTCAAAATGTATGGTTTTCAGAATTCCCGTCGATTATATCCTGTAAGACTGATAAAAATTTAGTATTTGTGTTTCTCATTTGGTTTGTCAGGGAAAAACTTTTTTCTGAAAACTATGCTATGAAACTAAGTTCAGGGGTAAAACCCTCAACTGCTGCATTTTGAACAGATATCAGTTTGCTCAAAGTTAGAGCCGTGAAATCTGCAGACAGATGGTGTTGGAGAGCAGTGCCAAACATTCTTCAGATCAACTTTGAAATTTGGCTGAAAGCAGATTTTTGAATATTGGTGTAAAAACCAGGTTACCTTGTATAGCAAAGCAGTGGGCAGGAAGACAAAATAAACTGTGAAATACATCAACTTACTGACATGAACCCAGGATATTCTGCTTATATAAAATGCATTGTCCAGTCCTAAATGCTAACTGAAATGTTGCATAAGGTCTAACTGTGTCTGTAAAGCAGCAGTTTGAGTTTATATTTAACTTGCACTGACTTGACATGTGCCTTGAAGTGATAACAGTTTTCAGTAAAATAGAAATGTATTTAATCAATTTATGGAAAATCACTTACATATACCTTTGAGATATAAAGCTGCCTGTATAAATATTTAATATTCCAAGTAACCACTGAGGTGCAAACATTTCTCTGGGTGATCTGCCAACTTCCCTTCCTGCTGTTTATTTTGAAGCACTGTGTATTTTCCCTAAGCCAATTCTGCCTAAAGTGTCTGCTGACATGGCATAAATGCTTATCAGTACGAGTTTTCTGTTAGAGGAGATAACTATCAGCATACAGAGGAGGAGTTTAATTACAAGCATTTGGGAAAGTAGGGGGAGGTGATGATAGCTGGGGGGTTTTTTTTGTCTGGTGATCCAAAAGTAAACAGGTACATTCAGGGTGAATGCGTGGTGAAATGCTGTAAAATGGATGGCTTGTACATGAAAAGTGTAGCCTGGAATCCTTTGGTGTGGCAGCTTCCACAGGGCCTTGGGGATGCAGCTGAGGACTTCAACGGGCTGAGGGAGGATCCAGGCTAAGCCCACAGGTCACCCCTGCACTTGCTTTTAGCTTTGTGTGTGCCTCTCTCAGCCATGAGGGATTCTGGCGTGGGGAAGGGGTTTAGCTCTGAAGTGGAAGAGCAGCTTGCTCAGGTCCATTTGGATGAGAACTGGAGATGCCCCTCAGTGCCAGTGTTTCCCTGCTGCAGGTGTCTGTGAGAACAGCCTGGACGGGCTGGTGTTCGAGTCGCTGATCCCCAAGGCCATCCTGCAGCGCTACGTGTCCCTGCTGATGGAGCACAGGAGGATCATCCTGTCTGGCCCCAGTGGCACGGGCAAAACCTACCTGGCCAACCGGCTGTCCGAGTACATGGTGCTCAGGGAGGGCAGGGAGCTGGCCGAGGGCATCATCGCCACCTTCAACGTGGACCACAAATCCAGCAAGGTGAGCGCGCACGGACCCTCCCGCACAGCCACGGGTCCAGCCCAAGAGACCTTTCCTAACCCGTCGTTCTGAACTTAGCATTGTTTCCAAAGCATTGTGTTTATCCTGAAGGGAACAATACTTCAGGGTTTTCAGGTTCACTTGATTATGGGTCTGGAACAGCAGGCTTCCAGGTGTGTATTTAAACACCTAAAGGTGTCCTGATTTTCAAGGGTTTAGGGGAGCCTAAGAATTGCCCAGGAAGTTAAACACCTGCATAAAATTCCCAGACTTAAGCAATCCCTATTGCATGTGGGCACTTTTCCCAAAACCCTCAAATGCATCTCCAGGCTGTCAGGAGCTTCTGCAGCTGCAGGTATCAGCAGCTGTAATCGTGTGCTGGGTTTGGAGGGGCTGTTGTGCAGACACATTCCTGGGCAGGTAAGGCATGTCTTCGCTCTTTTATGTGCTGCTGGTTTTGCTGAATATACTTCCAGTGATCATCTAGATTAAAGAAAAGAAAAAAAAAAAGAATCTGTGTGTTTGATGGCCTTAGGCATGTTTTCCTCTGGAGGAAAGGGA
The DNA here is from genome assembly GCA_034509185.1 of Euphonia xanthogaster. NCBI lineage: Eukaryota > Metazoa > Chordata > Aves > Passeriformes > Fringillidae > Euphonia > Euphonia xanthogaster. Next base: position 3,219,825 of record JAYDZK010000268.1, read on the forward strand.
TGGTTGAAATTGTGGTTGTAAGCCACTGGTATGATTTCAGACATGCTTTAAAGCTGCTGCGAGCGTTTCAACCACTCATCAGCAGCACCAAAAGCTCATCCTTCTTTCCAGCATTGCTGAAGGCGTCCAGATTTGGCCTGTGATGAGGGATGGTTTGTTCCAGTTTAATTTTGTCATCTGCATTTTGATGGAAGCACAGTTGCAAGATGATACAACGAATCTAGCTGGAATGCAGAGCTTGGTTTGGTATGGGGAGAGTTGATCAAGTTCCTGAAAAGAAACAAAAATATGTTTCAGAGCTCTTAGGTCTGACATTGATGAACAAAAAACACGAACTAAATTACAAAGTATGACCCCTCTTTAAGCCCTTATCTCACACTGGATTTCTGGCACAGTCTCTGAGTCTTCAACATAGCCTACAAAAGAGAAAGAGAACCATAGCTTGTGTTTTCTCATAGAGAAGGAGAAATCGTTAATGAGAAATGTGATTTGTTAGATGTCAGACTCTTTTGCTTTAGATTTTGTTACCAAGCTTATCTTAATTGATTTTTTTTAAGAAATGTGAAGAAAAAAATATTTTTTTTTGCTTCTTTTCTTTATATCTGCTTTGCAGGAACTCCGCCAGTACCTGTCCAACCTGGCAGACCAGTGCAACAGTGAAAATAATGCTGTGGATATGCCTCTTGTCATCATTTTGGATAATTTGCACCACGTTAGCTCCCTAGGAGAGATCTTTAATGGACTCCTAAACTGCAAGTACCACAAATGGTAAAGAAATAGTATCAGACCACATTGCAAATGTTAATCCTGTACTCAGAGCACTGCTCCTGCAAAATCCAATCACACAAAAACAGAGTCTACATCAATTTAGTAATGTGGAGGAAGATGACCAGGTTGTCCATGTTGTGGACAGTGCTTCAGAGGGATCCTTCATAAAATTATCTATTTTTCTGAAATAAGTAATTTAAAAGTAGTTGCATTTGCTTCATGATGTAGATCATTAGTAGTAAAACCTCATTTGTAGTGGAAGGCCCTGTTTTGGGGCTTCTGGTTTGCTTCCAGAATTTGATGTTCACAGAATCTCAGTAGAGAATTTGGTGATAAGTAACTACAAAACCTTCTCTGACAAAAGAGGTTTGAATGACCTTTTTTAATGTTCAGGTTTTACTTAAAACTTGTTTTTCAAAGTTCACAAGTTATTTGCTTGATTTTTTTTTTCTCCCAATAGTCCTTATATTATTGGAACAATGAACCAAGCCACCTCCTCCACACCTAATCTTCAACTTCACCATAATTTCAGGTACTGCTTATTCATGTTTCTCATTTATGTTTGTGGGCTGGCAGAGGAGTAATGGCTACTGAGTCATTTGAAATGGTTCTTATCAGCTGAAATAGCAAAGTGAGAGAGAAATGCCATTTGCTCCTGGTTTCTGCCCTGACATGTTCAGCTTGGTTATGGTGCTGTCATTAAAGGAACTGGGTTCATAAAACTTTCATTTTATAGAGGATTGTTAAGATATTTGATTTTCCACCAGATTTTCAGTAAGACAATATTTAGGCAAAGCAGATTATTGAGAAACGAGCTGAAACAATGCACAATAAAAATTGGCTCATCTAGTGAAATATTCCAAAGTAACTTTTGCTGAAAAACATGTATGACTGGAATAGCCCATTTTGATCCTGATAATCTGGAAATAAGAAGAGAAATGTAGTCAGGAATAGTTTCACTCAGTAGCAGGGAGCAGAAATAATGTCCATTTCTGGTGTTGTGCCACAGATGGGTGCTGTGTGCAAACCACACTGAGCCAGTCAAAGGCTTCCTCGGCCGTTTCCTGAGAAGGAAACTGATTGAAACAGAGATCAGTGGCAGGATGAGGAATGCAGAGCTGGTTAAGATTATTGATTGGATTCCCAAGGTCTGGCAACATCTGAACAAATTCTTGGAGGCTCACAGCTCTTCTGATGTTACTATTGGTAAGTACTCTGCCCAGGCATATGTAACTATATGTATTTTATTTCCTTGTCTATCATGCATTGGTTTTCTTTAAAACCCTCCTTTTAGATGTCATCACCCTATTTTTGATGCTTGTTGTGCTGGTGATTTGAGTGTAATATCTGAATTTCCCTCTCCAGGTCCACGGCTCTTCCTTTCCTGTCCAATAGATGTAGATGGTTCTAGAGTTTGGTTCACTGACTTGTGGAACTACTCCATCATTCCATATCTTCTGGAGGCGGTGAGAGAAGGGCTACAGGTGAGCAGGCAAAGGGAAAAATCATAGGTCTGGAATGGCATCAGTTCAAAAGGCAACAAAATTCAGTAGTGGCAACATTTTCTGCAGATACAACCTTGCATGTTGAATATCTGCATGTCTATGGAAGTGTAACCAGAGCTGTCAGTAATTTCAGGCAGAATTAGTCTCTTCAAGCACTTTTGAAGTAGAGAGTGGAAAAAGTGATGAGATGCCAAACTGCTGATGTTTGCAGTGGGGGGAGTTAGATATACAAATACCTTTCAATACTGAGTTCCAGAAGCACACCTTAAAATTATCCTGTGCATCAGAGAAATAGGCTTGTCATCATTAACTGTGTTACACAGGATTTTCCTTTGGAAATCTAATCTTTCAGCATGGGAACAAAGCTTTGCATGGAGAGAATGTATCCATGAGTGACAGGAGTGCTATCAGTGACATCTTGATTGCTTCTCAGTATTTAAGATGATTTTTTTGGTAGATTCCTTCTTAATTCTTTCAGAGGATGAAGTGAAATCATCATCGATTGTCTGTGTTTAGTAATTGATTCACAGTCTGGCCATTTGGAATAGTTTTTGGTGGCCGTATGACTATGAAGCTTGTTGGAATCAGGAGGAGGGTTCAGCAGAGAATTGCTATGGACTTGCCATTTAGGTAGGGGAAAAAGGAGGTTTTTTAATAACCAGCTCCTTGTTCACAGAATAAGCCCAGCAGCACCTACTTTAAAATGTGGTTTAAAACTAATCTTTTACTAATGGCTTCTTTAAAAATCATGAAATACCTGAATTCTCCAAGTTTTGGGTACAATTTGGGCAGTACTTGGAGACCTCATTCTTTTTGGGACAATTGTGGTGGACTCTTAGCCATAAGGAAAACAATAGGTCCTGGAGTACAAAACACACTCAGGAACTTTACTGGAAATAGAACAGGAGAACCATTTTACAGAAATTTGTTTTAAAGGAAGGTAATGGGAGCCAGGAATCTTTCCAACCCAAAACAAGAGAAAGGAGAGCAGGTGGCTTTGCTTGCTCTTGAAATGGAGAAAGCTGATAGTCACAGTAATGATGGGCTCCTTGTGCTGGGTTTTGGAGCTCTCATATCATTGATCAGTACGTGTGGAAAGGATTGAAGAATTAGTAATAGAAGTGGAGAGAGAGTAATTGATAAAACCATCCTTCTGCTCCTTGTTCTTTCCAGGATCTCCATCTTTCCTTAGGGTATTTGAGTGGCTTGTGTTCCAGGTGTAAGGACTCCAGTTTCTCACTGTGCTTTAGACTCTCTATCCCCTTCAGGCCCATTTCCCCAAATTGCACTAATTCATCCCTATTTAAATAATTTCTCTTTTGTTTGGTTGGTGGATAAGAAGATGCACTTTAGTACTCGAAGAGTAGCCAGAGTGGTGCTAATGAACAAGCTAATGCTAGAAGGGTGGGTTTCATCTGGGGCTGTTTTCTCTTCCTCACTCCCACAAAGACTCCTCTGAGAGCACGTCTTCTTTCCTGAAATTGCCTTCCAGAAAGGAAAGGTGGACTCCTAATTTTGCTCTGATCTCTGTGGATCTGCTCTCAGCTATTTTTATATTTCTGTTTCTCATTTAGAGAATTATTTTGGGTCAAATACAAACAAAGCAAATGAATCCTTACAGTAATTGCTCCCATGGGAGCTGACTTGTTTTGTTCTTCAAAACAGGGATGTGAAAATTAGAAGGTTGTATAAAACCCGAGTTCTTCCTGCTTGGTCTATCAGTACAGAGTGCAGCACCAGCAAAAAGAGGACCCAGAGTCCCTGTGGCTTCCTGCCACTGTCACTCATACTCCAGTGATTTTTCTTTCATGCTTTGTGGAGCAACCTGTTCCATCCTTGTCCCATGACTTGCTCCCTGGAAAATGTGCCAGTGGGAGGGGTGGACAGACGTGGTTGCCACGGTTGGTGAGTCATTTAATCTCTCCTGAGCTCAGATCCACTCAGAGTTTTGCAGGAGAAAAGATGTGAAAAATACAAAATCCTCACCACTTACCAAATGACATGTATCATTGTAAATTTGAGAACAAGGTTAAAATAGGAAATCTGGTTGGCCCCATCCTGAAGCTGGGAAGATAAAGTAGCAGGGCTGAAGGATGAAGGGTCTGGGCTGTGGAGGAGGCTCTGTTTCAGATCACCTAGCACCATCTGCTGGCACCTCTGCTCCCTCCTGCTTCACAGCACACCACGGGTTGGTGTTCACAGCACTTCAGTACCTTGTGCATGCAGAATCTAACCCCACAGAAAACACCATGGAGAAATAGCATTGAGGAAAGTGAGATAGACCTAGATCCATCAGAGGACTGGTGCAAGGGGATAAAGGAAGGGGACAGTGACAAAATGTCAGAGACAAGCACTAGTTGCTGAAGGATGTTGATGGTGATATTTATAAAGTGGAAATCAATGTTTTAAAGCGACTTGTAGTTGTATTTGTGCTTTTGGAAGTCATGAAGCATTCAAATGAATGTGTTGTCTAGCTAAGACATGTAGAACAGAACAGGGAGAATACATTGGGATTCAGTAGTGCAGTCTGTTCTATCCAGAAAAAACAGTCTTGAAGCAGAGTTGCCTGCTTAGGAATCTGAGCATGGACAAATGCTGCTGGTGCTTTTTCGTGGTTGAACACAAAAAAAAATCTGACTTGAAAACTTTATGCCTTGACATCCATCATTCTTGCCTGATGACAGATCTCACGTTTCCTCCTCCACATTCCATGGGTGGCAGTTGCCAGTGTAAGGCAGCTGCCAGTGCAATCCAGATGTCAGCACTGGTGGCTTCTGTTGTGTGCTGACCTTGTTTAAGTTTACTTGATTAGATGATGTTATTTTCAGGCATTTCTTCCTTCAGCTGGTGCCAAGAGAAGGGCACTGCAGTCTTGGAGAAGGTGGTCAGCTCCTTCCCAGTCAGTGCTGTGACAAAAGGGCTTTGTGTGTGTTTAGGGTAAGGAAACTCTCACGTTCAGTCCTGCTTGCAGAGTGTTTCCTGCAGCACAAGAACCATGGCACGTTCGTTTTGGTTAGGTAGGCAGTGGATGAGTTGGTTGGAATGTTTGACATGGCTTTGTGCTCTTTCAGTTGTACGGGAGGAGGGCGCCCTGGGAGGATCCTGCCAAGTGGGTCATGGACACCTACCCCTGGGCAGCCAGCCCCCAGCACCACGAGTGGCCCCCTCTGCTCCAGCTGCGGCCCGAGGACGTGGGCTTCGATGGCTACTCCGTGTCCCGGGAAGGCTCCACCAGCAAGCAAGTCCCAGTGAGTGATGCTGAAGGAGATCCTCTGGTAAGCTCTCCTTTCTGAGCAGCAGAACTCTTTCATTTGCCTTGTTTCTAGGGGTTGGAAAGAGGAGCTGGTCTGTGGCTGTAGACCAGTCCCTTCAGTTGTCTCGTTTCCTCCTTTGCTGGAGAAGCTGTGTTTTGCTGGTAATTTGGATGCTGCTGTGATTTACAGTCAGTACCTCTTTTCTGAGTCTCAGTGTTATTTAGTGCCCCTGCTCGTTTCTCCCTTTCCTTCCTTGCCCACTGGCAAGGCGAATGCCACTGTAGCTGTCCTGTGGAGTTAATGTTGTTCCTGCCTCAAAATACAAATGCTCATGAACTTCCTTGGCCCTGCAGATGAACATGCTAATGAGGCTCCAGGAGGCAGCCAACTACTCCAGTCCCCAGAGCTATGACAGCGACTCCAACAGCAACAGCCATCACGATGACATCCTGGATTCCTCTCTGGAGTCGACGTTGTGATCTCCCTCAGACAGAAGTTGTTTCCGCTTGGCAGAGCCCTGATCACAGAAAAAGAGCACGTTCCTGGGCTGGGATCTCAGTATTCAGAGCTGCAAGAACAAGACACTTGGAGCAATCTTGAACCTGGGTGCAGGCAACCCAAGTGACCTTTTTATTGTTTTTCTTTTGACGGTGATGAGAACTGCACTACTCCTTTGTTTCCTTCTTTTTAGTTGCTGTAAGCTCTCATGCCTAAGATCCTGAAGATGTTAAAAATAATCATTGTTACCAGGTTGAAGGGACTGGGGTGGGGGGCAGTTTCACAGCTGTGAAGCAAGCAGCTTTGTGCCATGTACTGTCTGGAAAGAGAGGGGAGAGGGAATATTTGCCTATGCTGCTTCTGACCAAACACATTTACGTGAGGGCTGGGCTTTTACCAATCAGCTTTGTGGGTTAAACTCAGCTTCATATAGTTCTGGTGCTATAACAATATTGCTTGCCTCCTGATAATACTCAATGAAGGCAAAGCTGCAAAACAGGGAAGCTTGAATAAATATTAAAAAAAAAGAGAAAAGGAAAAAAAAAGAAACTAAAACAAAAAGCGCTGCTCTCCTTGACGGTCTGACCTTGGCTTTCTTTCATTGTGTGTTTATAAAGATTATATATATAAATAGGATTATATAAAAATATGTATACAGTCTGAACAAATCAGGTTTTTTTCAAACACTGTGTAGCAATCAATCCTGCTACAAATGAAAAATCAGGTAGCCTTTTGCTAGTCAGGGCCCAATTCTCTTCCCACTTACATCCACACCACCAGCTGGGCTGACTTCTGTGGTGTTTACACCCCACTAATCCACCCTGAGGAGAGGGGGCTTCCCTCCTTCACAGAAGTCAGTGGCAGGGCTGTGCCCCTGGAGTCCTGCAGCTCCAGAGGACCCTTGGCAGTGCACGGGCATGGTGAGCTCTGTACACAGAGGTAAGCTACACCCCTGCAAAGGGATGAGTCAGACTTTCAGTTTTTCATTCTTGCCACGAAATGTGACAGCTGTTTTTAGAAAACTTTGGGTTTTGTTCAGAGGTTTCATTCCAATCAGCACAACCATAAGGGGGTTAATTAAAATTCAGCTCTGGGGCAGTTCCAGTGCTACTCTGGTGACAATACTTCCGTGAATTTTCTTTTTAATTGCAAAGTTTAAAAAAAAAATAGCATTTCAGCAGTGTTCAGGTCTGGAAAGAAAAAGATAAGGTACTGAGTACTGTGTCTTTTGAGTTTAGCTGTGCCATGCTTTTGAGTTGTGGCAGAGCTGCGAGCCTGGTTTGGTTTCTCCTCCTCTGTGAACGCACACACCTGCACGATCAGTGTTCAGGCTTGTACTTGTGCTGGGCAGCAAGAACACCTCCCAAAGAGCTGCACTGTCCTGGTGACACCATCCCCCCAGCACGTCAGCTGTACCTCAGCCAACACCTCACTCCTCAGGAGGGATTCGTGCGAACCTTTCCAGCTCTCCTCTGGTGCTGACTTTTAAAAGCGATGCCTTATTTTGTACTAATTGTGTTTGATTAAATTAGTGCTGTATATTATGGGATTTTATTTAAAGAAACAGGGCTAAAGTCATCTCTTGAAATATCATAAGTTGCTGTGAATAATGTTTGTATGAGATACAAGAATTTGTTTAAATGTGACAAAAAAAAGGAGGGAAATGAGATAACGTTTCAGGTTCATATCAATCCACACCTAACAAATCACTGAAGAGCTGTTTTATCCATGCAGGAGGGACAAAAGAAGCTTTTCAACTCTAATAAATTACAGGAATATGCTGGTTTTTCAATGTACAGAAAGAAATCTTACTACAAACACTTTTTCAAGAGCTTGTGGGTTTAAAGGAACATAAACAAGTTCATGCTTCTGTGGCTCAGCTTGAGAGGATGGTTTTATTATACCTCATGACTTTCTGTAATATAACTGTACTTTGTCTTACTAAGCTGGTCTTGAATCTGCTCCTGTTACAACTTTTAAGTGCTGATGACTTTTTTTTTTTTAAAGAAAAATATTGTAAAAGGAAAAATTTAAATATTTTAATGATGGGGGGAAGAGCTTGGTGTTGTTACTGTTTTAACCTTATGAACTCTGATTTCATGATTTCACTGAATGGAATAACAAAGGTTACTCAGCCAATTTTCCTAATCCAGTTCTTGGTACTGTAAAAAATGGGTTAGATCTGTATGGAATCAAATCCATAGCATGCTGATGATGAGTTTGAGAGAAGTTAATTTTTCCAGTAGTCTTGACAATTCTGCTTCCCAGCACTGACTTTACCTGCTACTACTGTGAATTTTGGTACCTAATTCCCCAACTGAATCCATGCAGACAGAGCATGTGCCTGTAAAAAAAAATCCAGTTGCAGGGCTAGGGCTTTAAATGGACTTGATATCCTAGAAAATGTCTCAGTTGACCTTTAACTGAGTGCTAAAAGACATGTTTAAAATAGTGTTTTATTTGTGGGAAACGGGGTTTTTTGTTGTTTTTTTTCTCATGTTTAATCCTGTGCTTAAGCTCAGGAAGAAATTTCTATTATCTCCTTTTTTATTGACACTAACTTGGCTTAAAGTGAGAGAGGCAATTTTGAATAGGCTAGTCATTCTGAGCATCACAATATTCCGTGTCTTTTCTGAAACTTCGGGAAGCAGGGTTACCTGTTGTGCACACGTCTTAGTTTTTATCAAGACTTTTCATAGATTAGATTAAGTCTTTCTTTAGGTGACTTTCTTCTCATTTAAGGCTTTTTCAAAACACTTCCTTTTTTTTTTTTCCATTTTTTCTCCTCCTTACAAAGTTGGCTTGTTTAAAAAAAAATATCAACAAGAAATGCAAGATTCTATGCAACATTCGTGTTGAGTTATAAATTGAGAGAATAAACCATTTTCTTTCCTTCAGAACTGCCAAGAATGATACAGGCCATAAATGAGATGTGGTATATTTGGGGAAGGGGAGGGAGGGGGTTGGTTAGCCTTTTTGTACATTTTGAAAGAAGCAAACTTGATATTTCATTGTTGATGCTTAACTTCGATATTATGTGTATGAAATCTTGTCTAAATGTGGCAATTTTCTTTCAAGAAAAAAATAATATACAAAAACAAAGCAAAAAAATCTTTGTTGATATTAAATGGAAGGTTGCTGTTTTGATCTAGTCGTTTCCAGTGGAACAGTTTATGAAATATGTTCTATAAGATGTACATTTTTTCATTGTAACATAGAAATGTAAATATTTGATTAAAAGTGCTGCATTTTGATGAATTTTTTCTAGCCATTTTTAAAGAGAAAACTAGGAATTGAGTATTTTGTGTACGTTTATGATGTTTTCCATTTGCTCCTCTCCCTATTTAATTTTCAGTTCTCATTTAGGATTGGAATTTGTGAATGGTCTGTTTGAGATCATGCCTCCCCTTTCTCACTCTCCCCGTTTCTACCCCTTCCCCGCCCCGTGTCATGGAGAATAAAGCTGATGATTGTACCAGTCTTAAATTATTCATGATTCAATAAAATTGATGCTTATTTATTCAGATTTGTGGCTCCCCAGAACTTTTTATCCCTTCCTAATCGCCATTTTATAATTTTTCATTTGCAGATCATGGGGTTCACTCCTTTGGTTTTGTTGGCTTTATTAAGGACTCGGGGGGAGGTGCCAACAGCCCTCACCTGTCCATCCAGTCTAGCCTGGAATGTTTCCAGGAGCATCTCCCACCCCTCTGGACAACCTTCAAGTTCCACACAGTATTCCAATTTTCTCTCCACCCATTTGATAGAGACATTATGGTTATAAATGCACTGTCAGTAAAAACACGTAGGAAACTATTATCCTTCATGACCAATAAATACT
>JAYDZK010000268.1:3233812-3261842 GCA_034509185.1 Euphonia xanthogaster
ACTTGAGGTGTATTCTTACTTACAACTACAGAAACATAAGTTTATGATTTTTCTACCTAATGTCTGTGTATTGTATTTTTATATCAATCTAAGCTTCTCCTAAGACTGCAAATTAAACTCTTCTGTGTCTGTGGAAGTTTCTATTTTTCTGATTCCCACAGGATAAATAAATGCCACATTTTGGGTAAGGATTTTTCCCTGTTAACTGGCATTTCCATGATATTTTTCCTTTAGGCTATTTGTCTAGCAGTGTAAGAGGTAATAGCCCTCATGCTGAAAGAAGCAGTCTTCAAAAGTTATTTTTGATAGCATTTCTAGTGCAGAGAAAATGCAAAGAGCAGAGGGTGTACGAAGATCAGCAGTTTCTGTTGAGCAATAAATTGGGAGGGCTTTGTACAAGCAACACCTGTCCTTATTTTGGACTTGTTCCTTTCTAGAGTGCTGTAGTATGTGTGATGGCATCTGTGTTCCTCTGGGGTAGCCACTGGATTTAAAAACAAACTGTGTTTTGAATTAATTCTCTCTTTATAAGTGGCTTAACTATGGCCTTACGCTTCCTGGATGCGCTGGTTTTGGCTGGGGCAGAGTGAAGTTTCCCTTCAGTGGCTGGTAGGGAGCTGTACTTTGGATTTGTGCTGGATGCACAATCATACAGACATTGATAACGATGTTGGTAACACAGAGGTGGGTTTGTTGCTGCTGAGCAGGGCTTGCACAGAGCCAAGGCCTTCTCTGCTTTCTGCTCTGTCTCACGTTCTGTCTCTCTGCTGAGGGAGCTGCGGGTGCCTGGGAGGGTGGGAGGAGACACAGCCAGGACAGGTGACCCCACTGACCAAAGGGATACTCCAGACCACACGGCATCAGGCTCAGGATATAAAGTGGGGGGAAGGAGGAAGAGGGGGAATGTTTGCAGTGATGGTGTTTGTCTTCCCAAGTAACCATTCTGTGTGCTGGGACCCTGCTCTCCTGGGAAGGCTGAACACCTGCCAGCCTACGGGAAGCAGCGAGGGAATTCCTGGCTTAGCTTTTCTTTTGTGCATGGCTTTTACAAAACAACAGCACAACAAACCCAAACCCAACGAGCCCTTTTGCTGTTTGGCTGTATTTTGTATTTTGTCTGTGTCTTTTCCATCTCTTTTTCCATTCCACCTGTATCAGGTGTATGTTATCAATCACTAATGGCTTCAAGGTGTCAGAGAGGTAGAAGATGAGAAATGTGATAATGTGTCCCAGCTCAGATGCATCCAATTGGAACGAGGTTAAAGACCTGGAACAGCCTTTCTAGCAGGGGGTCGTCATGCCCTGTGCCTGGCAGTGGTCAGGAGGCTTTTGGACAATGCCCTTTAATAACTTTTAATTTTTGGCCAGCCTTGAAGCTGGACTAGATGATTTTTGTAGGTCTCTTCTTCTTTTCACACCTTCCCTTGTGGCTGTGGCAGTGGAGAGGGAGACAGCTCTCCTCTCACAGAGGGAGATCTGGATCCAGGGGACATTTGCTGCATTTGTTTCTTTTGTTTTGCTGTGTTATGAATGGTGGGCATTAAGATCACGGAGGAGAAAATAAATGCAATTTTGTAATGAAATCTCTGTTTCAGAAAAACTCTGCTACCTGCATGCCAGGCAAAACCCAGTGATATTTCTGTAGTGTATCACAGAAATGTGAAAAGAAAAAGCAGCTGGGTGGGTATGGATTTGCCTGGTGTTACTGTAATGATCCTTGGCTGGACTTGAGGCTGAAGAGTTAAGTTTATCTCCTTCATTCTGTTTCTCTACCCCGTAAGAATTAATTAATTAATTACCTGCTCCCAGTCTATAAACTGTAGTATCCTAGTCATGTGTGAAGAGTTGCTCCCTAGCTAAAAAGCAAGTAGATATTCTTGTAAAGTCACTTCATTAGAAACTGATAAATTCTTATTGAATCACTAATAAGGCAGATTCCTCTCCCAGACACAAACTACAACCTGTTATCTAGAATCACGTACTACCAAATGATCAAATTTGGAAATCTACTTTTTTTTTATTTGACAATCATCCACTTTAATATATATACATCTTTAGAGTCTGTACATGGTAAAATACAAAATAAAATTGTTTCTTTATAACTTACACAATTTCACAGCTGCATTCACCTGTAGTTTAGCTGTCATTTAATTAAAAAAATGAAAAAAAAGAGAGAAGCATTGTTGAGCCATTGTTATAATCATTGACAATAACCTTGGTATAAAACACCCATACAGAGTAAGTGTACAAAATAGTGTACAGTTCATATAAGCTGTGCAAAGACAGCAAAGTTCAGTTAAAAATCAAAGAGATGTATCCACTTTCCTATGTCCACACCATGGATAGGAGAAGCAAAGTGGAAAACAAGCACAAACATAGGCAAGAAGGTGGGTTAGACAGTGCTTTGAACACAATATTGATGAATAAGTTAAGACAAAAATCATAAATAAGATCTCCATGACCTTTATACCTATAAAGTCATTCCAGGGATTTTGATGGATTTGTTGCACAAGCATGGTGCCATTTGGGGTGAGGAGGGAGGCAGAGCTTGCTCTGGGTCCCTCAAGGATATTTATTTTGGAAGAAAGTGTTGCTAGATCAGACAAGTCTTCAGTAGCAGCTGAAGTAATGTAGTACTGGAAATTCACTTGAGAGGGAATAGAAATTGTCATGCCATCTATATTGTATTTTTGATGATTTTTTTATCTGAGGGAAGAAGTTTCCTTTCCTCCATGGAAATTTCCCTTTCCTCCCTGCTGTACAGCCAGGAGCTGCCTGTTATCTGCTTTTTGGAAGAAGGTTTTTTTTTTTGATTGCTAAGCAGAGAGAGTTATGAAAGGTTGGGCAGGTATTATGAACATGAAAACCTCTACACAGGGCAACAAATGAGGAATACCAGTGAGAAGGAAGTCTTGCAGCTATTGTGATAAAGAACCTGGACTGAAGAAGCATGTGGACATTGGGGTGGGACAGCACCTCTTCAATTTATAGCACTCTGGTTTATTTACATCTTTGCAGTGTCCTCGTGTGATGGCAGGGGCAGGCAAGTGATCTAAGACACTGTTATCTCCTCCTCTTCTTCTTCCCCTTCATCATCCTCTTCCTCTGAGTCTGAGAAGTCTGAAGGTTTGCTGGGGCTGCTAGAATGGGATGGAGAAGGAGACATCTGGGAGTCCAGTCTGTCCCTCAGGTGTAGATGTTCTGGGGACTGGTGGTAGGCTAGGGGATGCTGGGGGCTGGGCGGGCACACAGGGGGAACTTCCTCCTCCTCCTCCTCCTCCTCTCCTGAGCATTTCTTGCCTACATCACTGAGGTCTGGGTGAGGGTTGAACTTGGTGGGTAGGGTCTGTTCTCTGCAGCCACCAGAGGAGAGGAGCTCTCTTTCTTTGGAGTTCCTCCACTTCATTCTCCTGTTCTGGAACCAGATCTTCACCTAGGGGACAAAGCAACAAAGAAGGGAAATGGTTCAGTGAAACAAGGACCAGGAAAGGCGGTTCTGGCTGCACTCTCCAAACCCTGCACACGCCCATGCTAGAGCTAACAGGAGCCACAGAATCCGATCTTTGGAGGAGCCTAGGAGAAAGCTCAGGGGCAGTCAGGCTGGTCCTATTCACCCAGCTGGGAATCGTGACATTTTTGCCTCTGCTGACTGCCTGTAACTCGCTCTGGGTGTTCTCCCTGCTCCCATCCCCTTCCCCCCTGCTTCTCTCAAGCCGGCCCCGGGATCTTGGCTCCCCACACACCCTCTGCCCTCCCCCGCCTGGGGCCCCTCTCACCTGTGAGTCCTTGAGGCCCAGCTTGGCCGCCAGCTTCTTTCTGTCGGGCTTGCTGATGTACTTCTGCTTCTGGAACATCTTCTCCAGCGCCTTGCGCTGCACGTCCGAGAAGACGGCGCGGCGCAGCATCCCCCGGCGGGGCTTGCCGCGGGCAGCCAGCGGCCAGGAGAAGGTGCCAGGGATGGGCACCACGGCGGAGGCAGCTGTGGGAGGGACACACGGACACAGGGCGCTGAGCGAGCGGGACCGGCCCCCGCCATCCCTCCCTGCCCTTCGGGCGGGCGCTCATCGACCTGGGGCCGTGAAAAGGAGCTTTAGGCTAAACCGAGCGTCGCCTTTCAGGCAGCGATCGCCGGGATTAGATCTACCAACTCACATGTAGAAAATGGGTCAGTGGTGGCCGGTTTTGTTGGGAGATTCAAAGGTCCCCGGCCTGAAAAGGCAAAGCGAGGCGTACCGGCTAAGATAGAGGTATAATAAAAAAGCTCTCCCTCCCACTCAGAAGCATTTGATTTTTTTTTTTTTTCAGATGCTTTTATCATTTCAGATGCTTTATTATGCTGGACATGAAAATGAGGACTTTTCTGATTCCGAACAAAACCGCTCCTCTTCAGATGCAGTTTTGATCAATCAGTATTCATCTTTTTATAATAATCTCTTCTCTCTCCCTCCCCCCCTGCTCCAAAGTTGGAGAATTCAATTCGAAGACATGAAAAGTTGCAGCTAATTAGCACACTGCCTGGTTCCCAATGGCATTAGTATGATAAAAAAGGGCAGAGTTTCGCCTTAAAAAAAAGGAGGGGGGAACCTCCCCAAGAGAGACAGAGATGCTAATGAAGCGTGAATGGTAATTGTGTAGTAATGAACTAACAGAAAAAGACTGAGGACAAGCAGCTAAGGCCATATATTATTGGAACAAAAGAGATTTACACTTTCAAACTAAACACAACGGCATGCCAGGCTCCTCGGGAGAATACTGATGGCACAATCGTCTCTTTCCCCAAATCATTTTCATTAAATGGACATGAAAAGCTATTTATAAAGCTCAAGTTGTTTTTGTTAGGCTATTCACATGCTGGAGAAAGGAAGCAAATTCCATTATCCAGAGGATGAATAGAAGAGCTTGGGTTTTTTTTTGTTGTTTTTTTTTTTTTGCTCTCTCCCTTTCCCTGTTTTCTTTTTAAATTCATAGCTTGTTTGTGTAATTAGATTTCAGTATTTCAGTGTTTGGTTTTTTTAATTGTTCTCTCAGCATCATCATATTTCGGTGCTGTAGCAATCACAGCTCCGTGGCCTGCTTTCTCTCCTTCCCCGTGTTGTTTGACGGCGTGACCGGGAAGGCGGAGGACGGAAGGGTTAGTAGGCGGCGGAGGTGATGGAGCAGAGGGTGAGGACGGGGCGGAGGTGGAGCAGGGCAGGCACACCGCGCCCGCAGCGCGCTGGGCCCGCCCGGAACGCGGAGAGGTTTGGGGACTCCGAGAGGCTCCGTCCCTCTTCCCTCCCTCCCTCTTCCCTCCCTCCCTCTTCCCTCCCTCCCTCTTCCTTCCCTCCCTCCCTCCCAGCGCGGGCGGCGGAGCTGACCGCGACTCGTGGTGCTGAAACATCCCCCGGCCGGGCGGGAGCGACCGAGGGAGGGAGGGAGAGAGGGAGGGAGGGAGAGAGGGAGCGGGGACCCGCCTCGCCTCGGGACCGTGACAATCCCGGCTAATTTGCGGATCAGCGGGGGGAGCGGGCAGGGAATGTCAGGCAGTCACTGCCTGTGCTAAATCGGGCAGCAAATTGGCGCGACTGATGCTTGAATGTTGTACTCCCTCCAACCTCTGAACTGCAGCATAACCCCGCTGGGGGGAACTCGGGGACGGGGAGAAATCAGCGGGCTGTGCCGGCAGAGGGGCCCGCCCGCACACGGGGACATTTCAAACACCCACCTGGGAAATAGGAAGATCTGAGAAAGGGCTGGAAGGATCCTTCAAAGTACGGAAAGGAGAAAGTCTTTGGCGGGACGCTCTGAAGCAACGCAGGGGAGGTTTCTAGTAAATAAATAAAATCAAATTAATCGGAGGGTAACCGCCAGTTGGATTCGACCGACGGCGAGGCGGGGCTCTGTCCTCTGTCTGGTCTGAGACCAACGCTGTGGTACTTTTTTAAAAAAATAAAGGAATCAGACCGAACTTGGAAGGGCCGAGGGAAAGAGGCACTTTTGCTGGATTTGCCAGCAAAGCGGCACCACACAGAGTGAGGACAGGGTCAGCCAGAAGACACGGCCGGGGGACCCCTCGTCTCCGGGACCCCTCCCTCCGCCTGCTCCTCCCGTCCGTCCCGGCCGCCGGCAGCGCTGCCCCTCGCCCTTGAACCCCGAGCGATGCCAGAGGGCTCTGCAGCTCGGCACCGGCTCCTGCCTCCCTTTCCTAGAGCGGGTCCCTGCGCTCCCCTCGGCCGCCACCCCCCTCCTGCGGCCGGCGTGGCCCCAGCCCCGGAGCCGCGGCCGGCGGCCCTCGGGCTGTGCCCGCTTACCGGCTCGGGGTGTGGAGGACAGGATGGCGTTGACTCCAAACTTCAGGAAAGTGGAGTCGCTGCTGGAAGACTGCGGCGAACAGATCCTCCTGGAGCCGGCGGTGGTGGAGCCGGGGAGCTCCGGCGTCCCCGAGTCCGTCCTGGCCGCCGAGGTTGGGGGGGACATGCTGGGCGGGGGGGCAGTCCTGGGCAGGTAGCTGGTGGGCCTGCTGATCCGGATCAAATCTTCCACCAGGAAGCTGGAATGGCTGGAAAAAGCCGACTGCAGCGACTGAGGCAAGGTGAGGGTGGGGGTCGGCCGGAGGAGGCTGGGGTAGACGGCTGGAGGGGCGATGAGGCTGGGGAACATCATCGCAGGGGCCGTCCACGGAGCCGGGCTGGGGCCGCTCGCCTGCTTGTTTGTTTGTTTGCTTTTGTTTTCTGCTTTGCAACCCTGGGTTGGTAAAGATCCAGCCAGCGAGTCTGGCGGAGTTCTCTCTGCCCCTTCCTCATGGACCATGGGTTTTATAGTGGTCAGCCCCGCTGAGGCTCTTTCAAAAGTGACAGCCCCAACAATGGGGTTCAACAAAGTTCTCCACTTGAGCTTCATTCAGGGCGAGCTCCCGGCTTCTCCATTGGTCGGGGGCTGCAATTTATGATTGGATTAGACTTCATAAGCAACCGGGGCACAATGGCCCCGCCACAAAGAAAGTGTAGTCATCAATTTTGCATATTGACCGCCTCTTTGGAATACAGCGCTCCAAAGGCTCCCAGCAGGGTTTTGTTCAGAGGCAACACACACAGGCTAATTAAATGCCTATTTAAAAGTTTCAAATGACATCTTGCCTCGTAGAAAGGGAATTATTTAAAGAAAGCACTAAATTTATTTGCCGCTCCCCTGCTGAGTTTAGGAAATAAATCAATAAATATTCATAGAAACTTATCTGCGGACTCTCAGAAAAGCACGGGTTTTGTGGATTTGAAAATACAAATTAGAAAACGTGGAACTAAGCTCTGTTGAGGGAGAAACACATTTGGAGAGTGTGTCCCACCGTAGTTTGAACATATTCTGCTCCTGCCATTAGTATGAGGCAGAATTAGTGCGTGTAGATGGGGTTGGTTTTCTGTCTGCACATCAAAGGTCCGGAATAAGGCATATTTGCGGTGTCAACCTCTCCTTTCCAGATCCGAGCTTCGTAAAAAGTCTCGTGTACTTGTTGTGCTCAGGCGAGAGTTTTGCCCAGACCGAAATGTGAGCCTTGGTGCGGTCGGTGAGAACTCTGCTCCCACAAAACCTGAGTATTGCGCACAGGAGAGATCTGGGCACCTTTGTGGGACCAGAGCCACTCCTTCGGGGCTCGCAGTCTGCTGCTCCTCTGTAGCTTCTCTGCGTTCAAAATAGCGGGAATCGCTACCCTCCAGCTGTGAAAACGAAGACAATTTTGGAGCATTTGGATCCTTTTGGCTGAAGTTGTCCAAGCTACTCAGGGCTGTGTCGGTGTCGATGGCTCGAAGCAGCCAAATCACCCGATACCGCTTTTTATCTGCGCGTGTGTGCGGGATTTCGGAAGGTGTATTGCTCAGAAGGAAGGAGTCTCTGCGACAGAGCCCGGAGTCCCCTGACTTTGGTGCGAGGGACAAATGGCATCGTCTAACGGGAAAGTAGTAAACAGGGATTTTTCTGGCAGAGAGGTTTTGTTTGTGGTGGCAAATACGGAAATAGGCGCAAGTGTAGTTAGTTTCCTTTGGAGGTGCGTGATGAAAGCGACTATTGAGAGTGGTTTTACCTGATTTCTCTGTTAAAGACTATAACAGATGTGTTAAATGTCCTATGTTTTAAAAGCACCCTATTCAGCCCTTTGGTGTGTCTGAACCTTTGCAAGCAGAAGTGTGCAGCTCAACCATGCAGCCTTTATCCTATTAACCATGAACTAACTGTCACCTTCAGCTGTTTTCCCTTTTTACTTTTTAACACAAAGCTTTCTCAAAAATCTTATTAACCAGCTTTATTTCTCTCGATGGTTTTTGTCCGGACGTTTTGTGTTGATGATCTCCATGTCGATGCTTTAACCATTCAATAAAAGTGCATCTGCGATTTATATCACATTAGGGAAGAAAGAAAGTCTGTTAAACCTCTCCCTTGATTCAAATCAAAAAGTTATTTATTGGAGAGGACGGAATCAGCCCTGGAAACTCTTATGATCCTGACAAGCTTTCCCGGTGCTGTTCGCCGGCCCCCAGCAGACCAGCACCTGCAGACCTGACTTGGAAGGTCCGCCGTCTGAAAGCATCACTTTGAAACAAAACGTCGCTGGAGATTTCCCCCCGCTCCCCAGTTTTGTTGGTCCCGATGCTTAGCAGGTACAGAAAAAGGGGAAGGAAGGCGTGGGCAGAGCGCAGGGGGCTGGGACGAGCCGCGGCACCTGCCCCTGGCCCCGTTCCGGCTCCGCCGTGCCGGGGGTGCCGGGGGAGCCGCCCCGCCCGGGCTCATCTCAAACCCCGTTTCTGCGCAGCGCTGATCTCGGGGTGTTACTTAGCGGCAGCGAAAGGAAAAAGCAAAAGGGGCTTTCCCAACAAAATAATTACCTGGCACCCCGCCAGCTCCCGGCCCCATCTCTGTCCCCGGCTCCCTGCCCCTCTCGCAGCCGCCCCCCGATCCCGCCGTTTCCCAAATGAGCTCCGCCCGGGCTGTTCCGAGAACGCTTCGTTTTTTACAGTCATTATACGTTTCTTTTGAGATGATTTACTCCTTTCTTTACATATACATTGGGGGCATTTTGTCTCACTATAGACCAACTGCTGCTAATTTCTCTGGTTTTAAAAAAGAGGGGCTGACATTTTCTGGAAGGTTGGGTCAAACGCATGCTGGGGCACGCGTGGACCCGGTTCCTTGTGATGCGTCTGAGCACACTCATAAAGAATTCCTTAAGCACCACGGCAAAAGGGACTAGACATCTATTGAAAGGGAAGATAGACCATAAGAAACCAAGAAATCAGACGAAAGGATCTTATTTTAAGAGATCTCCTTTGGAAGTTTCTTTTCAAAGGCAGTGATCATTTAAGAGAAAGGGAATTCTAATGTCTCAGGATAAAACCTGTGACTAATGCCGTTTGACCTATGCTCGGGCAGTTTTGTGTTTCCTGCCATTCATTTTAATGTCGTTATCTTCAAATTTATTTCTTAAAAGTCACTCATTTTCTTTGTCACGGGAAAAAAAAAATAGGAAAAGAGCCCAAACTCAAAACTGCCGGCGGGTGGGGTAGGGAGGGGGAGGTAAGGGCTGAAACTGCGTGTGTCCCGGTCCGAGGCCGGTAATCCGCATGAAATTGGGAGAGCCAGCACTTCAAATGCGGAGACCAAAGGGCTGGGCAGGGCCGGCCGGCGCCCCCCCGGCGGCTGGAGCCGCGCTCGGAGCCCCGCGGCTCTCCCGCATCCCCGGCCCCGGGGACGGACGTCTCAATCACCGCCACGGCGCGGCCCCACGCGGGACACCCTCGGCGGGACAGCCCCTGCCCCTGCCGGGCCGCTTCCCGCAGCCAGGTGGGAGCCGAACTTCTCGGCGCTCCCTCCCCAAGGCGGGAGCCGCTCCGCCAGGGACCGGCCGAGCCCCACCGCGCACCCCCAGGGCTGCCCGGGCCCACGGCGCCCGCTCCTTCCTCCCGAAAGCTGCGGTGCGAACGTGGGTGCGCGCCTTTTTGTTTTCTTATTTCCCACCCCCCTCACACTCCTTTTTCTTTTCTTTTTTTTTTTCGTTTTTTCTCCTTTTTTTCTCCTTTTTTTTTCCGCCGGAGAGGGGGAGGGATGCTCCTTCCCTGCTGTGTCTCAGCCCCCTAACGATGCTCATCGACCACGCCGGCAGCTTGAATGGAGGCTGCGGGGGCGAGGCTGTATTAAGACACCTAAGTCTTCACCTTTAGAATTCAAGCACAAGGAACAGTAACTGTTGGTTCGTTCAAAGCTCTTCTAGATCCCCCCTTTTCTTGAAAATCCTTCTATTGTGCCAATCAAGCAGATGGTTTGCAGGAAATATAGCTTGGCCCCAGTGACCGAAACTAATTTTAACTAGCTTTCCAAGCCTGGCACGTTTGTTTTGCTCTTACAAAATAGCTAAAAAAACAGCTGGCAAGGGTGAATTAAACCCATTAAAGACACATTTATAAGAAATTATATTCACATAGGTTGCTTGAAACCCCCCTAAGAGGGGAGAGATGAGCGTATTGAAATGAAAATGTCCCCGAGCACACTACCCTCCTTAACATCGCCTGAGAGTCTCAAAACATTTTACTAAATAGATTAACTTGACTATTGTTTTGCATCACATTTATCAGCTTCATTAAGTGAATAGCTGAACAAATATATTACGCATGCATGAAAAGCTCTTTTGGGGGCTGCCTTATTGTGTCCTCAGCCCTGACAGGTGGTTAACTGTGTTTCTCTCTCCTCTCCCCCTCTCTCTCTCTGCGCAAAGAAAGAGGGATCTCGGACAGAGCGCACGGCCCAGACTTGGCAAAGGGACCTCGAGGGGAGAGTTACTTTCTTTCGCCTTGCCATTCATGCTGGCCAGCCCAGAGCGCACACAGCCTGAAATGCAACCAGATGATCTGATCATGTCAGAAGTAATTAACTTTAGTTTAGTCGCTGCGTCTTGCTCGCGCTTTACTAACTCCTTCCGAGCCCGTTTAATTTGCATCCTTTCTTCCAAATTTGATTATTTTTGTCCATCGCCTCCTTTTATCCTTTCCCCAACCTCCACCTTTGTTTAAAAAATATAATCTGGGGTTGAACAATCCCTCTTCTTTCTTCTCCATTGATCTGTCTAATAAACAACCACACAACTTCCTTAAAAACAACTCCTTTCACGAGCTAAGACTGGCCCATTTTGGAGAGCTAAGATTTGCAAAATACAACATGATGGTTTATTTGCTGCCTCGATTTCATGATTTCTTGGCCCAGTAGAACCTTTCTGGGAATTGGACAGAGACAGTTTGGGTTTCAGATGTTGGTGGACAGGGTGCTGCTTGTTTCAGTTGTGGTTTCTGCCCCAAGGATTTCCAAATCAGATTGTACAGATGAAATGTGGAGGAGGATGACAGAACACAAAACTTGCCCATTTATTTTCTCAAAAACGTGTTTCTCTCATGTTGCTCAAGAAGGTCAGAAGAATAAAAAATCCTTTTGTCTTTCAAATAATTTCTTAAGAGTACTTCTGCCTCCTCACTGCAAACTGAATTGTGATCCTTCACTTATGGCAGTGGCAAATTTCTCTACTGACTGATCCACTGAAATCTCTTTGCAGTGGTCACTTTCAAGTACTGTGACTTGAAACTTTTCCTCTAAGACCCAGCTCTGTTCCTCGCTGTCCAGGTTATGACAGGGAGGACAACTTCCTTTGGAGGACAGGACTCCCAGCACAATTCAGCAGGAGAATATGTCCTGGGGTGGATTTTACAAAATCTGAGAGTTTGCTGTCACCTTGAACTGAGGGTCCTTGAGCCCACACACTCCCTTGATGTCTGCCACAATAATGGATTTAAAGGCTGCTCTCTACCCCTCTGCCTGATGGAACACCACACAAGGACCCCTGTCTCTCAGAGAAAGAACAGAATCACTATTTGACTACCTGTAGGATAAAACCAGGACCTTCTCTTGTTTGTACACCTTTTCTTAAAAGGGCATCAACCCTCAACCCCTTGAATTCTTCCATGCCAGCCAGCTGATGCTTCACTTCATTTGGGCTTAAGTGTCTCTGGGAAGGTTTAAGCAGGACACTCAGAAGAGAGATGCTGATGAGAGCCCAGGTACCTGTAAGCACTTTTTCCAATGGAAAGCCCTCCCCAAGCTATGTGCTGGTAGCCAGAAGGATGGTGATAGGCTGGGAGGCTCACTTTGCTCCCTCTAGGTGAAAATACCTTCAGATGTCACGATTTAACAGCTGTTGTGGGGTGAGTGTTTTTCTCTCTGAGTCCTATGTGAAGGTGCTGAAAGGTGCTTTAACAGGGATTAACCTGTGATTCATTTGGTGGGACCCAAAGCTGTGTGATAAGGAAGGAAAGGAAACTCAAACACTGTGTAACACTTTAGTAAACACAAGTGCAAAATTTCCTTGTTGGGTGTCCTGGTCTAGGGGGGCATTGGGATACTCTAATGCTCTCACACCAGAATGGGGGAATATCTTAAAAAAAAAAAAAAAAAGAGTTTCCAAGGTTTTTTGATCATCATATTCCCTGGGCAATTTGTGTTTTCTTCTTGTAAGTAGAAAGCACTAATTGCCATTGCATTTGTGACCTTGTCCATCAAGGCGATGGGTTTGCAGTTAAATGGTTCAGTTACTGACCAAGCCCTGGCACAGCCATGTCCATGTCTACAAGGTGCTGCATCCACAGATGATGAGAGTAACTGTGTGAGCCTCTTTAATAAAGCCAGGATGCTTGGTTTCCAGAAATACTAAGTTGCTCTTGTAACTGTTGATGTGGAGTGTGTTTGATCTCTACAGCTCTGACAGAAGAATGACAAACTACCCCTCACATTTCACCTTCACAGAACCACAGAGAAGTGAATTAGCAAGCCCTGGTCTATGGGGTCCATGTGCTCTGCTCCCAGTTCCTTTGTGTAAAATGGGAAGTGAGATGAATGAAAATTGCTGTATTTCTGTTGTCCCTTGGAGATGCTTTTACCAAGTAAGCTGCTTCAGGTACAGAAAACCAAGGAGCAATAATGCCCAAGGAATTAACAGCTTCATAGCTTTAGGCATCATGGACATCTCTTCAGGATTCTTAAGGGTAGGTATCTAAATTCAGGATGACTGGATTCCTGCAGAGCCAGGAGATTTTCCACTGGATCTCCACTTGCGAGAAAGAGTTGTTCTCTTCAGAAAACACTTGGGTCATCCCGGAGACTAGAACAGGACCACCCTTCTTCTGGGCTTTGCTTTGCAGGCAGTGCAAAAGTCCAGAGATGAAGGGCTCTTCCATTTCAACATCGAGAAAAGCTGATGAGCTCCTGGACCT
Source organism: Euphonia xanthogaster (assembly GCA_034509185.1). NCBI lineage: Eukaryota > Metazoa > Chordata > Aves > Passeriformes > Fringillidae > Euphonia > Euphonia xanthogaster. The sequence continues at coordinate 3,247,090 of JAYDZK010000268.1, forward strand.
TGAGAATCTTTCTTGAAATAGCCAAGGCCTCTCTCCTGGGAGCTTTCCCAGCCTGCAGGAAGTAAACCCCTCTCAGAGAATCGTGTTTCTCTCTGACAGCAGCCCTGAGATCGGACAGGTACACACTGAAGCGTGTTGCTCACTTGTGCCTTCAGCTCTCTGAAAGCAAACAGAAATCTCTGGGACTAAGGAGAGTGTGAGCATGCAAACAGAGTTGTAGAAAAGCTTTTCCCCATGCCTTTGGCCTGAGAATGTTGCTTGTTCTGTCAGGGCTGAAGTCAGGGGCAAAACTCATGGTAATTTCAATGCGGCGGGGTTAAGCCCTAGAAGAATTTGAATGTACTTGTCTCCTTTCAGGACTTTGTCAGGAGTGTTTTGGTACTGCAGGGGGAAATATCAAAGACAACTGAAGTTTAGAATGAGACAGCCAGGATGTCTGAAGAGGATCTTCATAAGGTGAAACAGCTTTTCTCAGGTTTCTCATCATACCTGTAGCAATGAGATTACTTTACAAAAAAACGATGTTTTAGTGGTTGCATTCACATTTTTGGCTCTCATCATGTCATGATTTTCATCTTTTTTTCCTTCATTTTTCCATTAAAAATGCAAGAGGGTGGAGAACATAAAATTATATGTCTCTAGTAGGATCTTTAGGGACATCAGGTGAGATTTAGCAGATTTAAAGTTTGACCTGATGAAATCTGGTAAAGTTGTGTTGTCCTGGGACAGGACAGGGCTGTTTTTGAGGACCCATTCTCTGGCTGTAACTTGTCAGACCCAGAAAGATCAGGAAAGAGGAAATAATTGTAGCTTTAAGCTACATTTGCAGCCTCCTGATTCATGAATGTACTGAGATAAGGGGAATTTCTCTGGTGTCTTTTAAATTGTTCTGCCTTAGATCTTAAATTGAAATTTAGTCCCTCACCTATCAACATTTCCCTAACTTTCCCTAATGGTACTATACAAAAAAAATGTATGCCCTCCTTTTTTGGTGAATGTCTCCTGCTCTTCCAGAGAAAGAAATCAGCAGGGGGGAATGTGTAGAGACAGGACTGCACTGCTGACTGTGATCAGACCCTCTCTCTCAGGAGAGTTCAAGCAATGAGGCTGCACTTCTGTGCCAGGACAATTAATGGCTGGGCCTTTTCCCTGCTTCTGCACTTCAAGCAGAAGCAGGAGCAGCAGGAGCAGCATGGAAAATTTTCCATCCACTGCTGTGTATACAGTAACTGTCTCCAGATCTGTGAGAGGAAAAACAGAGAAGGTCTTCTTGTTATCTTCTGCTATTTCCACAGCATCCACTAGCCAAAGAAAAGGCAGATTTTTGGTCTCTGTTCTGGTTGTCCAGCCCTAATATTTAAAAGATTGCTTTAGGAAGAATGAGGTAACCATGGGATTTATGAGGTGTACAGACCTCAGCAGGAAGCACCAGTAATCAGAGGTCTCTCTTTGGAAAGACAAGGATTTGCACCTGGTCCCCACAGTGCCAGAGGGGACTGATGTCAGACTGGACTGGCTGAGTTCAAAATTCCTAACTGGGATATTTGCACTCTGGACAGATGAAACAGGGCTGTGAAACAGTCGCAGTATTTCCAAGAAAAATACATAAGCTTTGTAGGAAAGGTTTAGGCAGAACCTTATTTTCCATTTAGCACCATATCCAGGTGAGTGTAGGCATCTGCTCTGAAGGAGCAGGAGGGATGATGTGCTCTCTAACCAACTGCAACTCTTTTTCATCCCACTTTCAGTGTGCCCAGGACGCCAGCACATTCAAACTTGCTCCCTGAGCTGGGAAACTGCATCCAGTCCACAGGTAGATTGTCTGTCCACACGGAAAAAATCCACCAAAACAGACAAGTCAAGTCATCCTCCTGGGCTGAGGAGCTTTTGGCTCTGCTGACAGGGATCTGGGATGTCCCTCAGTGCTGGGGCCATGTGACCAAGAGGTTTTTCTTCCTTCTCTTCCCGAGTTCACCATGAAGAACGTTTTTAAGGTAAAAACCCACATCTCTAACTTTCTTAGCTGTGTTTTAAGTAATGTTTTCATGAGGAGCTGCTGTTAAACCATAGGGTTATTTTATGACATATTTTCAAATCAAGCTGCATTTAAGCAAGAAAGGCAAGCAATTACATATAGCTTTTAAAGAATGTGCACTTTGTTTTCTTTTCCTCTTCATTTAAATTCCAGAGTGCACAGGACTCCTGTTTTTAAGTAGATTTTTACCATGACTAGAGAAGCTTAGGTATCAGTTATGCACTATAAACAATATGCAGAGGGGGGATGTTTTGATCAGAGCTATTCAGTCCTTGCTTGCTAATCTAATTACAAAGTGTAGGTTTCTGACACAGAGCTGCTTGCCGAGAAAAGGCTTTTCTCACACCTGGTGGATTGTTTAGCCAAGCTTTTTAAATGCTTACAGTTTTAAAGTGGGGGGGAGGGAAGCCTTTTTAAAAAACAAGTTCCTGTGCAAAGCAATAGAAAGAATTTAGTGGTTGTCAACATGAGTTTAGTATAAGGATGCTGTCTAAAATGTGGGTTCACTTTACATTGACCTTTGGACATAGTAGCCCCAAACATTGTTTTAATTTATTTTTTAAGGGTTAAGGAGAGTATGAAAGATAACAGATGTCAGTGACTGCATTAAATTGTGTGCATGACTGTTATAAATATCCATGTATGGCTGGACACGATGCTCCCATATTTTTTTTTTTTTTTGGATGTTTATTGTTCGTGCCTCAAGTGCTCAGCAGCTCTGAAAGGGCAGCTTTGAATCACAGCCCCAGCAAAACAGTATTTTTGTGTTGTTTAGTGCCCTGATTCCTACAAACAAAATAAAGTACCTTGTTGAATAAGGGCCATTGAGCAGGAATGATGGGTTAAGAGTGGGGGTCTGAGGTGGCAGCGTGGGTGCTTGTTTATCAGGGAGGAGTTGTCAGTTGTTGGCTGTGCTGCTGAAAGGAGGGACGCTGGAGGCTGATGGCTGGGAGAGCATTGATGGGAGGTAACGGGGTAATCGGATTGAAAGTTAGCCATGGTATTTATGTCAGTTCACATTTCGTCAAATGAATAATATGAGGTTGCTACCTAGCCCAGGCCTTGGCCTGGGGGTTGGGCTATAAAGAATCTAAGGCCTCATTTGATTCAAATATAAATTAATTCTCACTGGAGCGTTGGCTGATTAATCTATTTGCATAATAGTAGGAAAACTGCAGTGTGGTTACTTTTGCGGGGATTTGGACAAGAAAAGCCTTAAATTCATTTGAAAGAATATTGTGTGAGAAGTCAGGGAAGCAAAAGCACCTCTATAGGGCTCCTCAAGCCATTTTCCCCCCAACCCTGATGTGCAAAACTGAAAGCTAAACTTGTTCACTGGGGAGTCTGACACCCTCCTGAAAAAAACCTGTGTTCTGAAGTCTAGCTACACTTACACTGTTGTGTTTGATGTTGCTCTCAATGTAATTATAACAATGGCACCCTTTATAGTTTTTGATATTTAATAAAAATTAAGACTAAACAAAACTGCAGCATGTGTAGGTGGAGTAAATGTTGGACTGCAGTGGAGCTCTGCGGAGAGATAAAGAACTAGCAGAGACAAATGCCCTTGAAATGTAAGTGCTGTTTGTGTGAAAGCCTGGTTATCCTGTGAGACATGGGAATTAAAGATCCCAGTGCTGCTGGCCACATGCACTTCACTGTGCTGAGGGAGGAGTGGGTATAACATCAGTGCTGGCACCAAGCAGAAGCTCAAAGAGGAAAAAGCTTTTTATTTTTATTTACTTCCCCTCCTACCAAGCCTCTCCATTCCACTTTTGGAGATGACACCTGAGGCACACCCCTATAGAGGACAGTATGTGGGGAGGTGCACCCACACACGTGTGTGGTCACACAAATGTTCTTCCATCTTTTCCTTAATTTTCCCATCTTTTCCTCAACTTTCCTAAATACTGCACATCTCCATTGCATGTATAAAATGCAGTGTAAGGTTTGGTTTTGATTATTTTTTTTCTTTTACCATCCACACACCTGTAGTGCTTGACTGGCAAAGAATGTTATGTTTGCACACAGGTGCTGAGACTGGCTGTGAATCGTGTGACCTCTGAGGAGAGAAGTCTGTAAAATTCACAGGACATCATAGAGAGAAGCTTCAAAAACAAGTCCAAATCTTGCTCTTATTGAAGTCTGCAGACATTTTGTCAGCAAGAAAAACACATGCCCCAATTAAGCAAAATATAAAACTTCCAGCAAGGACGTCAGGATGGAGTTGCAGTGGAGCAGAGTCCACAGGAAGAGTGGGAGGCAACCTCCAGGTCCACATTTGCCAGAGTTAGTTGAGTATTTGCCGGAGTTAGTTGAGTATTTGCAGGAAAGCTGGGCTGTTATTTGGAGTCACTTGAGTTTTAAAGCATCCACTGAGATTAAAGATGCCAGGGCTCTGTGGTGAACCTGCCCCCCGCTGCAGAATACCAAGGTTTTCACCCTGAGTTCAGTTGCTCCTGCTAAAATTAAAATAGAAAGATTTCCATCACAGACAGTGGGGATAGGAGATGTGTCACCTACCTCCTTCAGCTAGGAGTTGAGGGAGCTCACAGGGGCTATTCCTGATGAAACCTCCGAATCCAGACACTTGGGGGGATCAAGCTGATGTTACAGATTATAATTAGGCTAAGGCAAATGACACTGTCAGAAGAGTTTGCATTCTAGGCAGGAATTCTGTAATTTGGAGATCACTTGGAAGTGTGTGCAAAGATGGAAAATGGGGTTCTTCCTGCCTCATCCCCCTCTTGGTCCTTGTTTCAGCTTTCTGCATAAGCCCACGGGTCCTCTCTGCCATGATTTGAGTTCAGGCTGCAATTTTAACTCCATAATTATTTCTTGAATTCTTTGGTTACTTCTTTTAACTTCCGATTTTGTTTTGACTTTTTTCTTTCTCTCATTTTTTTTCTCCTTTTTTACTTTTCCCTTTTCTTTCCTGGCTTTAGCCTACCAATAACATGCTCCTGGTTTAGTTATTATTTTAACCTGGCTTTCCCTCTGCTGACTGCTTTTCAGGGTCATTTGGGAAGGATGTGCTGTTCCTCAGTTCAGTGCTGTCTCTTTACAAAGCTGGGAATTAGGCAAGAGATCTTGACAAACTGCCACTGAAAAAGGAAAGGTGGTGCTCAAACACCCTTATTTATGTAAAAAAAAAGCCTGCTACAGTGCCTGTATGTTTGCTGTTGCAAGACCAGTGTCTGAAAGCACAAAACCAATTGGTCCTATCCATGGTCATGAAGCAGCTACACTGCAGTATTTTTGTGGCTATCCTTGTGGAAGGGGAATGTCTGGGATCTGCAGAAGCAAGCAAATGACACGCCTGATGAACAGAACGTGGGCACGAGAGAATGGTGACTCTGCTGTCTTGCTCTGGCGTTTATGAAGAATAAACAAGAGCAAGGGAAAGCCAAGACATCTGTTTTCTGAACAGAAGCCCTCAGCCTGCTGACAGCCTCCTGGTCCAAATACTGCACGTCTTTTACAGCCAGTGATTGATGGGGGTCTGATGCTTTAATCTGGGGGAAGTTGAAGGCAAAGGGAAGGGAACCTCTGTGCCTGTCTGGCTGCCCTGGGGGGATGCAATGCACCCCTCTGGATTAGCCAGGGGCACTTCAGGCAAATCCAGGGCTTCTGCCTGCCCTGATGCCACGGGAGGAAGAGGTGCCTGATGCACTGAAGACAGTTCAGGGCACCAAGGCTCCTGGGTTCTTCTCATGGTCCCAAATACAGCACGAAATTATGTAAATGGATCAATTTCACTCAGCCTCTCCTGTTCCTTCTATCAGGTCTGGCTATAGTGCTCATAGTACTTAAATCAAGAAGGTTTTTTGACAGCAAAGGAAACAGACATTAAATTTCTTGTGCTTACAGCTTAAAAGAAAGCTTTAGCTTTGGATTTCCTGTTTCTTCCTAGTGCATTTGGTACTCAGTATACAATTTTTGCAGTTTAGATATTAACTGATTTTACTTCCAGTAACTCCCATTGCATTAGAGGGGAGCAGCAGAAAAGAAAAGAGGCTTTTTTTTCGTGTGTGTGTGTGTGTGCCATGTCAAAATTGTCAAATAACAGTACACGTGACAACAATTAGGATGAAAAAATAAAATGTTGCATGGGCACTGCCGACATGCCCAGGGTGTTTCGTGTGCTTCCAATAATCCAGTCTGCCCAGGCTGCCCAGCTGAAGATGAAGGTGATGCTTAGATAAAGAGGCTGGGCTTTGCCAGCAGCTTGCAGTGCTGGAAGGTGGAATTACACTCCTGTTTGGACCACAAGAGTCTGTGGTTTCACTTGTGGCAGTTCTGCCACTCATTTGCCTTCTTTGTGAACAAGTTTCATTAATTAACTCAACTGGAAGTTCATCAAGGGAAAAAGAAAGCAATTTTTTTTTAAAACAGGGGCTTATGACTGAATAGAAGGAATTAGTGCAGCTAAGGGCATATATCAATGTAATTTGATTACTCTTTTCAGGCTAAATTACTGTGTGAGAGAGATGCATGTCAGACAATTGAAAGAAAGACTACTCACCAAATTTGGAATGGAGCACATCTGACTTTCTTCAACCAGACTTATCAGTCAGAAACTTTGGTCCAGGCTAAGCTTTAAAGCCATGAGTTCTGCACACTTATTTCTCCTGTTTTTCTCATCCTCTTACTCTTTTCATGCCTTCCTATCTGAGACCTGTGACAGAGAGAGGGGGGCTCAGGCAGGAGTAGTAAATCCAGAGCAAAGGACCAAGTGGGAATTCCTGGGCTGCAAAGCCATGAGTGCAGCATGAAAACCCTGTTGTCTGCTCACAGCTGTCTTTGGTAAGGGCTTAGGTCGAGTAAGCAGGCAGCTCACTGCATGAAACTGCAGAAGAAAAAACATCAATTAGGCCTTCATGCTTCCTCCTGGAGCTTTTTCAGTGTTGGAACACCACTAGGAGTTGTTCCAGGCTTTCTCACCAGTCTCTGCCCACCCGGCCTGAGATGTTTCACATTGTTTATTGGTTGAACAAACCTGTGTCTGACATTCTGAGCACAGTCCATTGCTGGTTGAAAGGAAACCACTTTGTGTCTGCTGGGTCAGTCAGACATACGACACTGAGAGAAATGATCTTCCTGTCAGGGCTGCAGGAAGCTGAAGGGCAGAAGTGAATGACTGACAATGGGATATGCTCGACAATATTTATGTGAGCTTTGTGCTCCCAGATACACTTGGATGGCAGTGAATTGTCAGTTACTATATCAATCTGCCAAGTGTGAATAGCTCTTGAAGAGCTTGAACCTTCTCAGGTTAAGGCATCTGTAAAGCTAATAGAGATCATGCATGATATGGATATGACCTCATTCTGAGGGCGTATAAATTAAACCAGTCCTAAGCAAGGGCTCTGGCTTCTCAGCAGTGCTCACATGCAAACAGGAGACATTTTGCAAACAGGCAGATCCCCTGGCAACTCTTTGCCACATTGCTCAGTTTGACTTTATCTACTGTTTTTATACTGTGCCCATCACTGTGACTGACACAGAGAGCTTTAGACTTTTCACTAAATTGTCTTTATTTGACAGAGAATCTCTCCTGGAGGGAGTGGAGTTTGTGCCACATCTGTGACACAATCGTACCTAAAACATTTTGCATGCACGAAACAGCAAAGTGCCATTCACCACTTCAAGGATGTAGAAACTACAGAAGAGTGGAAGGGTTGCTCTGATCACATCCAGAGAGGAAGTTTTGGCAGTGATATTCAAATGGTGGCTAAATGGAAGGTCAAAGTCATGACAACAGATTATTGACTTGGTTACAGGTCCAGTAAAGGATCCGAGTCAAAGGTACTCTTGATTCTCTACCTCCCTTCAGTACAATAGTCAGAGCTCATCAAACTCAATTCTGAGAGAAGATGCACCTTTTTTTTTTTTTTTTCTTTTTGAGATGGCAGAGTCTCAAAAGTTTTTGGAAAAAGGACTTACTCACAGGAGTAATTACTGCCAAATTTAATCTTTGTGTCATACTAGAAGAGTAATTCAGGTTTTGTAGAGGCCAAAAGTAATTGGATAAAATCTGCAATAACATTTTATGGTTTTGTTCCTTTCACTGAGATCTCAATCATTTATTGAAATCAGGTAAAAGTAGAGCTGTCCTGATAGTTTTTTTCTTGAACAGGATGAAAGGGTTGTTTTTAATGTACGATGTCTGTTAAAATCCTGCTGTAGGGCCAAGCGAGTTGGAATTTTGGCCACAGTGATTCCTTTGCTAGGGCGTATCCCAACAAATCCCACTCTGCTGATACTATGCCTTTCCTCCCAGGGTTCCCAAGACCTGAATGGAAGTCTAGATTTTGACTTCGCTGTAGCGATCAGAGGCTGATCACAACGGTGTTTCTGTCATATCTCCCAAATCATTAACTGTGGTAGATTGTTTTTCTATTGTGATCTTAAGGTGCTCCTTACTGGGAGTTTATAGCAGTTTGTTCCATGTATCCTGTTCGGTTTCCCCAGTGGTTTTATTACTTATTGCTCCTTACTGGGAGTTTATAGCAGTTTGTTCCACGTACCCTGTTCGGTTTCCCCAGTGGTTTTGCTCTGGAGTTGTTTATTACTAATTCCCACCTAACCTTACGTCAGCCCCCATGTCAATCTCCCTTGCACCTCCCTGATTTCCAGACCCTTCCCTGCCAATCCTGAGAGTACCACCTGCTTCCCCTGTCCATCAGCTGTAACCCCACCCCTTTCTCTAGAACCTTCCTTGTCTATCACGCTTCCCTCGAAGTTCCATTGGTGTGCCAAGCCTGATCCCCTCCCATGTCATCCCCTGTTGGTTATCTAGACTCTGATCCCCGCCCATGTTCTACTATTGGTTAAGGTTCATATCCTCCCCTAGCACCCTCCCCTGTTTTTAAGTTGCTGTTAAGTCATTGGAGTTGTCATTTGTCCCTGGACTTTCCTGGAGGTGGAAGCCTCCTGTGAAGTTTCACAGGTGGCCCCTCATGTCTCCTTTGTTCTGGCTTCCTCGACCCGGGGTTCCCATCAGCAGCCGCACAGAGTTGTGAGGAGGGGATATTTTTTCAACTTTTTGTCTCAGTTTTTTTCATAGGATTTATTGTGTAAAGGTCCATGGTGCTGCTTTAGGATGTGATCCTGGTCAGTACAGCACAAATCTCAGGGAACAAAAGTTGTTAGCAGCCTATTAGGATCTTTGGAACTCTGATCTGCGAAAACATTCTCTGAAAAGAGGTGAGCCACTATATGAAGTAGGGCAATACTAAACTCAAACACCTCTAATCTTGCTTGGCCAGTGGTCTTTCTTCTAGCAGCAGTTCCACTCACAGCTCCATGAGTAGGAGGTGCTATTTCCAAACCTTCAGTATAAAAGCAAAAAGCCCAAGGACATATTTTTAATCAAACATCATTTCCTTTTTGCTCCCCAAGTATGCTTTTATATCCTTCCAGTGCAACCAGATAACAATTTAGCTACAAACAAGCACAAAAAGAACAAACTGTGAAGAAAGACATTTTCTCTCCTTTTTCCAGCTCTCACTAATTGCTTGGCTCTGGGATGGAAAGGACCCCAAGGCCGAGCTTTGCACAAAACTCATCCAAGAGTGAAGAGGGCAAGGCGAGCCCTGAGCCTCTCCAGCTGCCCTGGAGTGAATGGCTTTCTGAGGGCTATGAATGCTCCCTGTCTCTGCCCATACAATGTAGGTGTTGCTGCTCATGAGGAGAAAAAAACAAAACAAGGATGACTTGAAAGGGGGAGAAGGAGTCCCGGGCAGGGGGGCAAGCAGGGTCCCTCCAGGGACAGAAAAGCTCCTCGCCTCCGTGGGTGAGAGGGGCTGGGCACAGCCAGCGAGGCTGGTGCTGCTCTCTGGGGCTGGGGGCACTGGGAAGAGAGTTCTGCTCTTGAGTGAAATGGGATGAAAAGTGTGTCTTGTGGTAAAATGGCAGAAAAGCTCCCCAAACCCCAAAAGATGGAAGAGCACATCTGAAGATCCTCAGTGCTCGTTCTGGTTTTCATTTCAGGCCGCTAATGTGCCTGCACGTGGCTGAGCCATTAATGAGATCACAGCCTTTGCTGTTTTCCTTAATTCATAAAATTGAGTGCAAAATGGAGTTATTACTGACTTTCCTGTAAGTGGGATCTGCTTGCAGGGAGAGGAAAGCAGCTGGTGATGGCTGGGATAACAGCAAGCCCGCACTTTTCTGGTGTGGTCTGTTCACCTGAACATCTGAGAGAGATCTCATCTCATCTGGACACAGATGCAGAGGACACAGAATAACAGGACTTTTCCGTCTTCACCTTCCAACATTAGAACATCTGATTTTTTAAAATTGTTTTTTGCCAATGTTTGTTTTTCCCCACTCATCTTTGTGTTTACCACACACTTTTGGGAACAAGGGAAAGGAGCGTGGAAGGCAAACTGGGTGAGATCAGATGCCTGCACTTTTAACTCTGATCTTGTTCAGTTTGTATTTAGACCCTCTGAAGGCCTTTTGCATGAGTTACTTTTGGTCTAAGCAGACCTTTACTCTTATGTCAGCACAAAGGGGTTAGGTGCAGTGCTTTCTGTGGCAAAAGCCCTCGCTGGGGCTGAGCAAAATCTCAGCTTTTTCAGGAGCACGGCAACACAAAAGATTTAAGGGGGAAATTGTTAAAAGGGAAGCCCTTTTCTCTTTGGCTTGAATGCAGTGGGGAGATTAAAACTTTCATTTGAGATTTTGCTGTATTCATAGTAGTGAGGCCATGAATAGGTCTAAGTCAGAGCCCACAGTGGTTGTGGTGTGCCCTTTTATTCTCTGGCACATCTTCAGACACAGGTTGTTTTGCACTTGAAAGAGGTGAAAGAGGGGAATGTGGGATTTTGACAGCTGATATTGGCCTCTGAGCTCTTGATGGGGATTTTCTAATTAACCCCAAGGGCCCATCAGGTGGTCAGAATGGAATGATTTCTGTTAGGAAGGGCAAAAAGTTGGAATTTTCTATTTTTTTTTTTTTTTAATTTTGGACAAGTATACTGGGGATGATTTTTAATGACATATGTACGTTGAAACCAATTGCGAGGAGAATTTTGGAAATTTTTAGGGCCTGAATACCCTAAAGCTCAAAGTTTCAAGGAAAACTTTCTCCCTTGTGAAGGTTTCTTGGGCTCTATGTCATAATAATAAAGCTAATTTAAGCAAATGCCTTTTGATCCCGATGACTTCCCACAAATCTTTACCACTGAGACAATCTGAGGTGGCACACTCCCACCCTGTCATCTCCACCTTGGGGGACTGGGGCTGGTGAGTTCCAGGGAATCAGGATTCTTCCTGCATGGATGCAACTGGCAAAGCTGATGAGAGGAGCAGCAGCAGAGCAGGAAGGTTGGACTGCATGTGTGATAATTTGTATTCTGTGGAAACCTTGCAAAACCTCCTCGTGAAGTTTTAGAAGGCACAAGGTGAGCAAGCCTGCCTGTGTGTGTTTGCAGTGATTTTACAGTTTTGGTGATGGCTCCATACTGAAGCACATGAAGTTTGGAGGCAGCTGCCCTGGTTATCTTGTCTCCTTCTAAATCCATGGAGCAGGATGGAGGATTAAGATGCTAGGGAAAAAACCTTGAGCTGTGATACCTGTGAGTCAGGAAAACTTAGCAGAAAGGCATTTAATATTGATTTTGTATGCTGCTAAAAAAATAGAATTATAGCTTCACAATACATGACTCTTTTCAGACATTTATATGGGATAGAGATATCTGTATCTATATCTCTTAGGTCTAAGAATTATTGTTCAAACTTGAGTCACTTGTTCAAGGTAATATTAATTGACTTTTTAATGTTTGGGGTATTTGAGAGTTGCAAAGGAATGGAGAGAAAGGCAGAAGGAACATGAAGGAGACGAAGAGGATCCTACAGAGTGAATTAATCTAGAAGTAATAACAAATCTAACTGTAAAAGGAGGTATCTTCCTCTCTTCCTCTGCTTGTCCTGCACATCAGAGCCAAGGGCAAGAAGTTGCAATGGTTTCATCTTCCAGTCATGGCAAAAGTCAGGTGGGACATCTCTGCCTTCTCTGTTATCTCCCAAACAGAAGTATTCCTTATCCACTTCCCGTGTCAGTCAAGCTCAGATTTTGCATGATTTAAAACTCATCTGAAGATAATGCCCCGGGCCAGCCTTGGGTTTGTGCTGGACAGGAACACGGATGTGCTCAGGGGAGGAGTGAGGTAACGAAGGTGAATATACATACATTTTGAGTTTAATTAGTAAAGGGTAAGTAAGTTAGGTGGAGAAAAAAAAATAGTAACAATGCTGCTAGCAAAGGGTGGTAGTTGCAGGGAATAAACAGAAAATTTAAGGATTTCAGAACCAGACCAAATGTTTCAAAACAAAACTTAAAACCAGGCAAAATTTGCTTTCAGTCACATTTGGCCACAAGATGTTTGGCACAGGTCCAAAAATGTTGGGGGTTTTTCTTCTTTTTCTGGAATTCAGGGAGTGCATTTGGAGTGCACAGAGCCAAAAGCTGCAGAGACTGGACTTATCTAATGCCTGGAGACAAATAGAGGTGTATGTTAACTTCCAGAAAGTAAAAGATATGCTCTGTGCTCTGCTTCTGTAGAACCATAGGTACTTTAGCATGGTGTGTGAAATTTCAGTTCTAAAGCCTGCCACACAGGCTGAGAACAATCTCATTTGGCAATAAAGACCCTGGCAAATTTTAAGACTATGTAGGGATAGTACTTGGGAATTTAAATAGGTGCTAAATAGATGCCAGAAAATAAAGACAAAAATCTAAAAAATGAACTCAGAGTTCATTTTTCATGAGAAGTCCAATTCCTCTACTTACTTCTGTCAGAAAGAGGTCGCCCCCCCAGTGGAGATGTTTGGATGTTTGGGTAACATCTGCCTGATCATCCTTTAATGGTCTTGAGAATGCAAATGAGTAGACTTGACTTGGTTCAGGAGCTTTCTGCTCTACTTAGCCCGGGATTATTTTAAGAAATCTAATAAGATACAGACATTTATCCATCTTTACTGAAATAAAATGTTTCACTACTATTTCTTCTTGCCTAAAACATGCTGGAAACAGACTGATTTTTTCCCTCTGGTGCTGATCAGCATTGCAGTGTGCATGAACAAGACATTCATCTTGCTGACACGTCTTGTTCCAGCTGTTGCTGTGACGAATTGTTTCTGCTGTAGCTCAGCTGAAGTGCTGCAGAGGTTTGCCCATAACTAACTTTAAATGGTTTTTTGAGGACAGCTTTAAATCAAAATCAAAGCGAGTGCTGCAAAGTTGTGTCAACCCCAGACAACTTAATGCACAGGGACAAAAAGTCTCAAGGTGGTTTCCAGTCCTCATGAATCTACAGACTCTGCCCAGCTTCTCAGCGATGTTCTGCGCAGTAATTTTTGCCAGAACGTGTAAGAAAGGATTGTTTTCTCTCGTGGGGGAGGATTTGGCTTCTGAAACAAAACCTCACGTCCACTGCCTCTCAATGAAATGCATTGTTTGAGAGCTGGCCTGTGTACTTCATGAACACTCCAGTGTTTCATCCACCACTGACTGTTTTGGACTGAGATCAAATTTCAAATGTTTTGGCAGGGGTGGAGAAAATAATGCTACCACAATGGTGACGACAGTGCTGTGAAATATTAAAGGCAACCACGTGCTCACTCCAAACTCACCCATTTTCTCCTCGTGCTTAAGAAAAGTGGAAAGATCTCTACTTGGAGTGGTTTATCAGGGTAGAGTTATCACCCAAGAGCTCACCCAGGCGCTCCATGTTTATGGGTGCTTTCTTGCAGCTGGTGGCCCTTGGTTCTGTAATTGCTCCTCCCCCAAACTGTCACTCTTGGAGTAGATTTAGTTCAAGTTTTAATTAGTAATCTATGAAGAAAAACATCAGTGGGTTCACAGAGTATCAGCCCAGTATCAAAAAGGAAGGCTTGGAATTGGTTACAGGTTCTCTTTTATGTCACAGTGAGTTTGGATAAAGCCATGGAGTTGTGATTCTGTGTGGAGGGATGGAATGTAAGAAAACAAAGTGCAGAAGGCAGTGTCACACCTGAGGGGCTGCAGCTGTGCTGATCACCAAAGATTAGGAACAGGCCTGCCCTTAATTGGCTGCAGCTGTGTCCAGCAAGGAGAGTGCTACAAAAGAGAGGGTTAGCTGGGTGAGGAGAGACCTGGAGTTTGTTGGCTGAGAAGAAGTCAGTGCTGTGAGGAGCTGCCCATGAGAAATCACTGAGAAGGTAGGAGAGCTCTGCAATGTGATGACAACAATTCTGAGCGTTTGAACATGCCATGCCTTGCTAATTAGCAAGTTTAATTTTCTCCCCACAAAAATTTGTCAGCTGTTTTGAAACAAACTGGGAAGAATTGAGATGTTTTCTAATTCCTCTTCCATCCTTCTAGACCAAAGAGACTTCATTCAATTTACTGTCCCAGGTGTCTGCTCTGGGCTGTCCCATACATTTGCAGGAGCAAGAGCTCTAAGAAATGTCAAGCCTTACAGGGAGACATATTTAAAAAGGAATTTTGAAGTGGAAACTCTTCAAGTTAATTTCCTGAGTCTTTTAAGTAGTGGTAGAATCAAATTGTAAATGCTGCCTACTTAGTGGCTTTAGCTGTGGAAGCTTTGATATTGTTTTAGCAAATATATGAAGGTTCTCTTCTCTGTTAGTTTTTTGTGGGGATATAAATTAATGTGCTTTCATACTTATTTTTTATATGCATTTTTTTCCCTTGGTCAGTGTCACC